>PISW01007873.1:0-82279 GCA_004023785.1 Mungos mungo | reverse complement strand
ACATCCCCTCCCCCCTTCATATGGCAAGCTTTCTCCTGCTTCATGGCCATGTGCACCTATTTTTCCATCTGTCTGAAGTGTTCTTCCCCTTCCCTCAGATACACATGGCTGGATCCTTCTCATCCAACTCCTATTTCAAATTTTACCTTTTCTGAGAGCCCTCTTTGGACCACAGTATCAAAAGCAGTCGAGGGACACATATCATGAGAGACTATTGAATACTGAAAAGGAGCCATAGGCTGAGGGGATGGGGGAGGGAGGGAAGGGGGTGATGGTCATGGTGGGGAGCACTTGTGGGGAGAAGCACTGGGTGTTATATGGAAACCAATTTGACAATAAACTATTATTAAAAAAAAGTAAACATTAAAGGCTGTTGTATGGAAACTAATTTGACAAAAAAATTATATTTAAAATTAAACATTAAAATTAAAAACAAAACAAAAGCAGCCAACGCCCCATAACTCTGATTTACCCTTTTTTGTTTCCTACGTAGTAGTTGTCACTATCTAAATTTCCTTGTGTATATTTTAACTTAAATTATCTTTGTTATTTGCCATTAATTTTTAGCATGAAAAGAGAGACCTTGTCTTCTATAACCACCCAATATAGAGATAATAGATATTAACCACCCCATAAACATTGGTTGAATGAATCCCTAGTACATGTTAGTGCCTCAGTAATTATTGCCAGGGGACTAAAGATTTCTCATAAGAACAAACCCAAAAGGAATAACACATTCATAAATCTGGAAATGGATGGTGTGATGCTTTGAACCAAGGTATCTCCAGGGACCATTGACCTGGCAGTGCCTGTGCAGGTCACCATCAATTCTGAATCCGACTAAGAGTCACCTACATTACAGAGCCTGTACTCTTGCGACGAATTTCAATTCCAAACGGATTCTTCTTAATGTAGACATCATAAAGCCGACTCTCTGAAGTACTGGATGGAATCCTGGGTATGTTGAGAGGCACTGGGACTTCATACCGATTGTTGTTGGGATCATAAATCTAGGGTGAGTGGGGGAAAATTAGGAAAATATAGTACTTTGGAAAACCATATCCTTAGCAGAAACTTGGTATCTTTGACATGGAGTCTGAATGCTAATATTTCTCCTTCTTCTGGAAGCTCACGATACCATGAATTTAGTTACCATATCAAAGAATAATATTAGACTTAACATTTTGATCTGAGTCTGTCATATACCATGTGAAAGCCTCGATCATAGTAATACATTCCCTTTGACATTAGTGAGATCTTGGAAAAATCAGTCTATAAATCAGTTTGGTATGTATGAATATGTTATTTATTACTTTGTGTGTGGGTGTATGTGAATATCTGAAAGCTACTTTGAACTGAAAAAAAATCCATCAAAAACACCAACTCTACTTGATTAAAATAATTATAGATATTCTTGCTAAAAACAAGGTCTAAATTGATTCACTGAGTACGTACTCTACTCCTGCCTGATACTATATTGGACACTAGACACACTAAATCAAATAAGACATGATTGTTGTTGGGGTGCATGTGTGGCTCAGTCGGGCAAGCATCCAGCTTCGGCTCAGGTCATGATCTCTCAGTTCGTGGGTTCAAGCCCCGCATCGGGCTCTGTGCTGACAGCTCAGATCCTGGGGCCTGCTTCGGATTCTGTGTCTCCCTCTCTCTCTCTGACCCTCCCCTGCTCACGCTGTCTCTGTCTCTCAAGAATAAATTAGAGACATAAAAACATTTTTTTAAAAAGACATGATTGTTGCTTTAAGACATTCATTTGCTAAGGGGAGGTAAAAGGAGTACCCACAACACCCGGATGATGATATGTGCTACAGTGGAGCTATGTAGGAGTGTTGTGAGATTATAGAGAAGAAAATGCCTAACACAGTTACCGGAAGACTGAGAAGATTTCACGAGAAAAATACAGGCTAAGTGTTAAAAACTTTGCAGCTATTATTAATCAAACACAGCAAGGAGATAGAGTCATTCCTGGTACAGAAATAAATGCAAAGCACAGAGTATTAAAGCAGGATCAAAAAGAGACAAATCCTGGGCCCGTGGGTGGCTCAGTTGGTTAAGCATCCAACTCTTGGTTTTGGCTCAGGTCACGATCTCACAATTTGTGGGTTCAAGCCTCGCATAGGGCTCCACAGCTGGCAGCATGAAGCCTACTTGGGATTCTCTCTCCCTCTCTGCACCTCCACCGTTCCCACTGTCTCTGTCTCTCTCAAGATAAACTTTTAAAAAAAAGTCAAATCCTGAGGAGAATGCTATGGTATGACCAGGAGATAGAGTAAGAAAGCATTAAAGCAGGAAATGCAAGCAAGTTCATTTTCTTCAAATTCCTGAAGTGCCTACCCCAGGCCAGTGTTTTGGTGAGGACAGAAATATAAAAGAGCATTTCCCCTGCATTAGAAGATGTAAGAGGACTCACAGTCCAGGTTGATAGCAGGCTGTGAAGAACTTTTTGAGCAATGCCTGATGTCTTTCTTTTACTCTCTCAATAAATATCTGAGTACTAACGATATACCAGGCTCTATGTCAGGTTTCAGAAAGAAAAAGCTGAACAAAGAAATCCTGTCTTTGAGAAACTTACAATTTAGTAGAGAAATAGATATAAGAACAGCTTGTCATGAATCCGTAGTTGTGATTAAATCATAGGGAAAAAAAGAAATCACTACACTTCTGTGGCTATTCCACAGATATCCTGAATTCAGCATCCCAAACTGAACTCATCATCTTATTTTGCCCAAGCCCGAGCCTTTCCCATTCCAGGTAATGGCATCCGCGTTCCCATTCCAAGTAACGGCACCAGAATCCCTACAGAGACACATGCCGGATGTGCCTCCCGCTCCCTCACCATGTACTTGCAGGCATCACCAGATCCTGTGGTCCTACCTTTTCAATTCCCCCAGATGCCTGCCGTTCTTCTCCTTTCCTATTCCTGATCCACACTGGGTCTCCCCCACAGATGACCAAACTGATGGCCTTTTTCACTCTTGTTCTCCCAACCATTTTCCTTACAGTAGCCACAGTGATCTTTTCAAAATAGACCAGATAGCACTGTTCCACCAATGGTTTCTCGGGGCTCTAGGATAATGATCTAGTATACTGGGGCAGGGCTAGCGAGAGGGGCACACTTATTTTAGGGTTCTGTAACCTCGACTGACACAAGTAACGGAACTGCCAACTGCCCAGGCAGTACTTGACACATAGACGTACTGTAAACACACACCTTAAACTGAAGCATGTCATTCTTATGGTAGGTCACTTGCACACGGAGGGAGGTCACGGGTACCGAGGGCAGAGCAGAGGCGTAGAAAGAAGACTTTAAGGAGATGGTGGCAGTGGCGCCATGTGAGTCATACTGAATGTCGCCGACAGAGTACAGATCATTGACGAAATAACAAAATGGAACTCCGGGAGCACTAGATACCTGAAAGGGAAAGCTGACGTCAGCTCGGCGTGTGGTCCTAGAACGAGCAAGTATAAGGGGGCTAGAAAAGGCAATTTACAGGGAGATAGAACCAGACCATCATTCCTTTCCTCAGAGAGTCTTTGGTAGCGATCTAAGTTTAAACTGCTGATCTCCTTGCAAAGTAGCTATAAAAAAAGAAAAGTCTCCATCTATTCTTTCTAGGCTGATAAAAACTCGGCTACTTTTGGAAATCCTTCCTTTCTATGGGTTTGGAGTAGTGACATGGGGACTTGTGCTGCGTGCATGAAGCCCGAGATGGAGGGCCGCGGGTTTCGATGTGAGTTAGCGCCGACAGCAGGTTACCTCCCAGGCACAGCCACGGGCAGTACAGTTTTCTGCAGAAGCTCCAGTCTCATCGGGGTAACAGTCTATTTTTTCCGCATCCTTTATCTTCAGGCCCCACTCCACTGTGTATGCTTCTCCCAGGACAAGGTTAATGTTCTGGATAACGGCGACCTGTAGGGATGGTAAGTGGCAAGGAAATTAATGCTCAGCACAAAACCCTCGCAGGGTCTGAAACCTCTCTTAGAAGAGGAGATAGAAACCAGACCAGACTCTCAATAATCCAAGTAACACACCACTGGAGCTTCTAGAAAGACAGCTATATGGAGGAAGGGAAGAGCACAAATGTTCCAACTCTGTTTGAATCTTGTACATCGTGTTCAGAAGGGAATTAGGGCAAATAAAATCTTCTGTGATCACCCATTCTCTCTCCTTCCCTGACTCCCTTTCCTCACCCTTACTCGGTCAAGGTCTTCTGCATCTCCCCTTGTGGCATAGCACACACAAGCTCATGGAGTCATATCAAATTGAGCTTATATTCCTGCCCTCCATTTTGCAGATCAGTGTCCCACCTTGGTCTGCAGTGGTGGCAAGAACACAGGAGTAATAACATGCGGCTTGGGTTGTCGTCTCCATTCTGCTGTGGAAACTTGGCCAAATTATTCCAAATCTTTGGCCCCCAGTTTCATCAAAAGCAAAACTGGGGAGTTGGCAAAATCATTGTAGTACCTTCTATTTCTGACATCCCAACCTCTTCATTTCTCCAAGAGCAAAGCCTCGAAGCCTGCAACCTGCTTCTTTGAGTCCCATTAATTCAAATATTTAATGTTTTCTACATATTTTAACTCATCTTTAATTAACGATTTCCATAGTGAAAGTTCTCATTTGTCCACAGTTATAAAATCGCATTTTAAGGATAATCACCCTGCTTCCAGGCTCTTCTCAGACTAAATTCACCTTAAACTTCCCTGTTTTACAAATCCCATTCTCTAGAGCCTTGATTCAAGGATCCATATGACACACTTCAAGAATCAGGTCCTCCTCTCTTTGGTGCCTAAGACCCTCCCAAATCTAACCACACATTATTTGTCCAAACCAATCTCCTCCCTATTCTAGTTATACAATACTCACAGACTAAATAATATAAGGCTATTCTCAGTCCTGATATTGGCTTATTCTGATACCTCAGCTTTGAATGTCTTATCTAGACAAATGCTCTTCTATGAAAATGGTGCCCTTTTGTGGATGCACTGCTAGTTGCCTACCTTATATAAAAGTTCCTTTCTTCCTCACTATCTCAGTTTGGAATATTGAAGTTCCTGATTAAGAACTAAATTTTTAATCCATGTAAAATAGCTGTGCCCATTAAAAGGTAAGTCCAAGTCCACTGGGAGTTCCTGGCCCAGAGTTTCCTTCTTGATTTAAGGACCTCCTCCTTCCCTCCACCTTTTCTTTCCTGCCTCTTCTTTTATTCTGCTGGAACAGGACCACAGCAACTGGTATTAAGCAGCCTCTTCCAATCAACCCTGACAGCCTTGAGCCACTGAACCATTGACATCAGCTGACCACTTTCTAAACTTGTTATTGCATGAGGAAGAAAATTCCAATTTGTTTAAAGCCCCATTTAGCTCAGTTGCCTATCACTTGTAGATGAACAAATTTCTACCTGATATACCATTGTTCAAAGTCCAGCTCAAACCCTGACTTTCCCAATGGCTTTGTTCAGCTACTCCATTAGGCTCTGACATTTAAATTAGGTATACTAGAAGGTAACATTTACTCAGTCTTGCTTTAGACTGCCTGTCCCCTGCCTGGTAGTTTCACATGTACAAATTGTGTCTCCCAACCACCCAAATTCAAGCAATAAGAATTCCGTTGCTCTTATATTAGTTAACTTATTTAACAGATATTTACTGAGTTTGTTTTCATATATACACTCTTCAATTGGTTTGCACTGTGCTGTCCACATAACTACCCATATAATACAGTTGTCCTTTGAACATCACGGGTTTGAACTACATGTGTCCACCTAAGGCATGTTTTTTTTCAATAAGTATAGTACAGAACTATAGATGTATTTTCTCTTCTGATTGATTCTCTTGATAACATTTTCTTTTCTCTAGCTTGCTTTATTGTAAAGATACAGAATATAATTCATATGACACACAAAATATGTGTTAATCAATAATTTATGTTATCTGTAAGGCTTCTGGTCAACAGTAGGCTATTAGCAAAGATTTGGGGAGTCAAAGGTTATTCACAGATTCTTGATAGTATGGGCGGTTAGTGTCCCCCCATGCTATTTAAGGGTCAACTGTTCTTTATTTCTAACTTCATAATGTGAGCATCCTCAATATATGTTGTAGGGCAAAATGGCCAACATCATCAGTACATCATTATAGGAGAATAACAGATTTGTACATTTACTCCAGATTTGGAAGGTCTCTCACAAACATGCTGACCCATCAGCCCCCAGCCCCTGATCACCTACAGGGCCTGGAGTGAAGGAGGATGGGGAACGATTCCTCTTAACATAAGATACCAGAGAAACTGATTACAACCTGCTCAAAAACATCAGGTCTCATTATAACTGACGAAAAGTTGTGGTTTTTTATTATTTAATATTCTATAAACAAATAACTAGCATTAACTAGGCCTAACAGATTATTTGACTTGAATAGACACTTCTCCAAAGAGGACATCCAGATGGCCAATAGGCACATGAAACGATGCTCAGTGTCACTCATCATCAGGGAAATTCAAATCAAAACCACACTGAGATACCACCTCATACCAGTCAGAGTCGCTAAAATGAACAAATCAAAAGACTATAGATGCTGGTGAGGGTGTGGAGAGACGGACACCCTCCTACACTGCTGGTGGCAATGTAAACTGGTGCCACCGCTCTGGAAAACAGTGTGGAGGTTCCTCAAAAAACTAGCGATAGAACTCCCTTATGACCCAGCTATAGCACTGCTAGGGATTTACCCAAGGGATAAAGAAGTACTGAGGCATAGGAGCACATGTACCCCAATGTTCATAGCAGCACTGTCAACAATAGCCAAATCATGGAAAGAGCCTAAATGTCCATCAACTGATGAATGGATGAAGAAGATGTGGTATATATATACAATGGAGTACTATATGGCAATGAGAAAGAAAGACACATGGCCATTTGTAGGAAAGTGGATGGACCTTGAAGGTGTCATGCTAAGCGAAATAAGTCAGGCAGAGAAGGATAGATACCATATGTTTGCATTCATAGGTCTAACAGGAGAGACCTGGCAGGGGACCATGGGGAGAGGAAGGGGGAAAGAGAGTGGTGAAGAGTGAGGGACACAGATCAAGGGAGACTACTGAATACTGAAGACGAACCATGGACTGAAAGGGGAGGGGGAGGGAGGGAGGGGGTGATGGTCATGATGGGGGGCACTTGTGGGGAGAAGCACTGGGTGTTATATGGAAACCAATTTGACAATAAACTATTATAAAAAAAGAAATATTTCTTTAAAATGTATGTGTTGGAGAGAAAGTCTTTATATCTAAACACAGGGGGGGAAATGCACTTCAAATCTTTAATAAATGGGAAACCCAGCTCCCACTTTGCCTTTCTTGCTTCAGCCAGCAGTGTCCAGACCCACTTCCCTCTAACCGTGATCCCCACACTCCTCACTTTGCTCTTCCGTCCCAGTCAGAAAGAACAGAAGACTGAAGGGCAAATACAAGAATAGGGATGGAAAGGCCATTTTATCTGATTCCAGTACCTCCCTGATCCAATCTAGCCCACATCTACTGCCCACTTTTTTTTCCCTCCTAACCCTCTGACTTCCCCACCCCCAACCTCAGAATGTGCCCTGGTCCTTCTGAAGCAACCCAGGCGACCTTGGCAAGAAGAGGGACCATAAGCCATGAACTCTTGATAAACTGTCTCAACAAAATGAATTTTTACCTGTAGGTTAGAATCATAAGTGACATTAGGAGCAATCTGACTTGGGACACCGTTGTGTTTCACTATAACATTCTTAGGTTCCTGGATCCCAAGAATTTTAATCTCTTTAAATATTAAATTATTTGGGTCTTTGTAGGTTGACTGCAGAATCTTCACATCCAAGCGGTTCTGCAAAACAATTAAGCACAAAGGTCTGCCTATAGATTGTCAACTTACTCAAATATTCTGTCCTAGACCAGATACCCAAAACTGCTTTGAATGCCTCTTAGCTGTCTCTACTCATGTGATCTCAAGGAGTACAAACTTATTTTAATACTCGCATGAGCAGAGAGAGAGACAGACAGACAGACAGAAATTTCTTTTAAATTTTTTAAAAATTTATTTGTTTTGGGGGTGCCTGGGTGGCTCAGTCGGTTAAGTGGCTGACTTCATCTCAGGTCATGATCTCATGGTTTGTGGTTCAAGCCCCACATCAGGCTCTGTGCTGACAGCTCAGAGCCTGGAGTCTGTTTCTGATTCTGTGTCTCCCTCTCTCTCTGACCCTCTCCTGCTCAAACTCTGTGTTTCTCTCTCTCAAAAATAAATAAACATTAAAAAATTTTTTAATAAATAAATTTATTTGTTTTTGAGAGACAGAGAAAGACAGCATAAGTGGGGGAGGGGCAGAGAGACAGGGAGACACAGAATCCAAAGTAGATTCCAGGCTCTCAGCTGTCAGCACAGAGCACAAAGCGGGGCTTGAACTCAAGAACTGTGAGATCATAACCTGAGCAGAAGGCGGATACTTAACAGACTGGGCCACCCAGACGCCCTGAGAAAATTTCTTAAGCTGTATTTTAAAAGGCTGATGGCTTTAATTTATCCATATCATTGCTCTTTTTACTAACATGGATAATTCAATGTTGGGAGTTAAGTCATAAGTTGAAATGCACTCATCTAAGCACCAGATGATATACAGAATTTTTGAATCATTATATTGTACACCTAGAACTAATACAACACTGTATGTGAACTAACTGCAATTCAAATAAAAACTTAAGGGGAGCTTCAGTGGCTCAGTCAGTTAAGTGTCTGCCTTTGGCTCAAGTCATGATCTTACAGTTCATGGGTTTGAGCCCCGCATCAGGCTGTGTGCTGATAGCTTGGAGCCTGGAGCCTGCTTCAGGTTCTGTTTCTCTCTCTCTCTCTCTCAAAAATAAATAGACATTTAAAAAATAAAATAAGAACTTAAAAAATAGGGGCACCTGGATGGCTTAGTCATTTAAGCATCTGACTCGTGAGTTTGAGCCCTGAATCAAGTTCTCTGCTGTCAGAGTAGAGGCCATTTCAGATCCTGTCTCCCTCTCTGTCTGCCCCTCCCCTGCTTGTGCGGGCGCTCTCTTTCTCTCTCTCTCTCTAAAAAATAAACATTTAAAAAAACTTAAAAAATAAATTTCTTTTATTTTCAAAAACAAAAGGAAATGTGCTCATCTACAGTCATAAGGGCAGAGGAAACTATAAATACAGTTACACACATACACAAACATACATGAGCTAATGGTCAGACAAAAGCCCACGTGTAGGATTCACAAAAATATGCTACTTACCTGGGTGACAGAAAACTCACATAAGAGATAGACTTTATTGGCCACAGTATCTGCAAATGAGAGAAAGAAGCGTCAGCCTCCGGCCTGCCGGCCACAGGAGACAGATCTCACCCCAGCTGCGCTGAAAGCTTCATCCGAGAACGGCAAGATTGTAGACAGAGTCTCCGAGGCCAGGCCACTGCGCTCCCTTTACCTTCCTGCCTTACCCTTGAAAAGACTCCCTTCCAAGTGCTTCTAAGGCATATTCCTCATGAGTGAATCTATGGCCTAAGCTTGAGCCACAAGAGCTGTTAGTATATTGGGGCCAGAAAAATGTGCTGAGAAGCATGGCCAGATCCAGGCTCAGGAGAAGAATATAGTCTCACTCTGCCTCGCTGGCATGGGTTTGTGTTTCATATCACTGACATTTGTGCAGAAGTATTTTGGGGGAAGAGATCTACACTGAATGGCAGGAACAGTCTTGAAAACATCTCTTTCAGATGCTTGTTGACAATAAAATGAGAGCCTGTATATACAGCCTGTCTGATGGAAGCTTCTAAAAGGTAGAAGTGTGTTTTCCTTCCATCTGTGGTCCACCTACCACTAGCTGTGAACACTGCAACCAAAACCAAAGTTCTCGTCTTGAGTGATGAAGGCCGCTGCGCCTCGTGAGCTCTCTCCCAGGATGAATGGCCAGAGGGCATAACTCACAGATGCCGCTTGTCCCAACAGCGCTTACCTTTAGTTTCCCCATCATCCCAGAAAAGTTCGCCTTTGGCTTCTTTGTTCTCATCGAGGGCGATGATGAGACCAAGAGGGTTCCGTCGACTGTGGGAAACAAGGTTTAGGTGGGAGACAAAGACTTAAGACTCAAAAAACTTGGTCAAATGAGCGGGGAATGTTTCCATGAGATTTCACAGGGGAAAGGCTACTAGCAGCAGATGGCTTGGGTTTTCTCCAGGCACAATAGCAAAATCAACAGGCGCCTCTTTCTCTAGAATCAGTATCATCACCGGAGGCAGAAATACTGCAAACATTAGCAATAAACATCTATGCAGGAGGCCAGAATTTAAGTGCTAGAATTACTGCAATAGCTACTATAAAAGTTGCTGATGCAACTGTTCCTAAGAAAACAGACCATTAGAAGAGAAAGAGATCCTAGACAATAATCGGTTCAGCCTAATTTTAGAGATGATGTGTGCAGGGGAAGCACTAACTCCGGTTGGGGAGATATATCTGTTTTCCCTGCCTAAGAACTGTTTTGACTCAGAAAGCAATAAAGTGCAATAAAGTTTAATGGCAACTTTCCCAATTTGATTATTTATTATTATTTCATTTTGAGAGCAGAATCAAACCCTATAGTTCTCTGCTTCATAATTTGGAGTATGAAGCACAAAACATAATTCAAAGAAGTGGTGAAGTAGATGGGCATAGAGAACGATGGGGAAAGAGAGCCATTTCATATGGAATCCCTCTTTATGTCACTGCTCTCCTGGACTACCTCCCAGTTTCCTCCTCCCATTGGCCCATCACTGGCCTCACATTTTCTCCTCTCTCACATGTCAGCCCTCCACCATGCCCTATGCAAGTTAGGTTCTGTTATCAACCAAATCACCTGCTTTCACTCAACACACATGTATGAAGTAGCTTCCATTTGTTAGAAAGTCTAAGGGATACAAAGATGGATAGATCACAACTCTATTGATGGATGACCTTAAGTATTATAAGGAAGATTAAACATATTCCCTAAATAATCCAGGCAGAAAGTAAAAAGTGACGCAAAAGTTGGAAGACTTCTAGGAGTCCAGAATGACACTTCCAGCAGTGTGGTAGACTAAATGATCTCAAGGACACTAGACACCCTGAAAGACCCACCCAATACATGGTCTTTGAAAGGATCTTAAGATGACCTCAAGTTGACCGAAGTCCTGACTCACAACTGAAGAAAAGGGCAAATCCATTCTGGAGGGTTCTTTTTTGGATCCTTAAGATCACTACATTTGAAACATACAGAAAAATTACTGAACATACAAGGTAATAAGTCAGTATGAAAGAGAGTTGGCAAAAACAATGAAAAATAATTTGGATTCTCCAAAGTATTTTAGATAATAGAATTTTAAAATACGAGGTATAAAGTAACTATGATCGAAATCCTTAAAAATATTAAGAAGGATGGGGCACCCGGGTGGCTCAGTCAGTTAAGCATCTGACTTCGGCTTATCATGATGTCACACTCGTGGGTTCAAGCCACACATTGGGCTCTGTGCTGACGGCTCAGAGCCAGGAGCCTGGTTAGATTCAGTCTCCCTCTCTCTCTGCCCCTCTCCTACTCAATCTCTGTCTCTCTCTCTCTCTCAAAAATAAATAAACATTAAAAAATATTAAGAAAGAAAGAAAGAAATCAGCTAAAGAGCAAAAAATAATTAAAAGCATACAAAACAGTATTTAAAAAGTTTGGAGTGGCAGCATTCCCTCTGCTGGAAGAATTGAGGAAGATTTCTTACAGATGAAATCTTTGGAGAGTCATTAAGAAGGCACGAGGCAAAGGATGTTGGAGAGGGTAGTAAGTGAAGAAGCCCAAAGTTAGATAATGGATATGTCTGGGGACCAGCAAGATTTGGGGTGTGGCTGGTCTGTAGGTGTGATTCCATCAGGAGGCACAGTAGGTATCTTGGAACCAAGTTGTGATTGGCCTTGAACACTCCTACTCATGAAAGAGTTTGGACTTCATGCAGGGGAGCAACAGGTCAAAAATCTTTGGAAAGATACTTTTGGTGTCAGTATGCAGAATAGCCTGAAGCTGAACAGCTAGAGAAAAGGAGATCATTTGGTATTAGATATAGAAGTATCATTTTAAAAGTCTGCAATTTGAAAAATTAAGGTAGTAAGGAAAGTTCAAAGCAAAAGAAAGATTTCTAGCCTCCAAAGAACTCTCAGTATGTTAAAAAACAAATAAGCTAATTCTTCTGGAGACAGATAGAACTGTATACCTTGTTAGTACAGATGGAGTTTATAATTTCAGATTCACAGAGTTGGAACGGAAAAATCAGGGGCATGAGGATGATTTGAAGTGAACAAGTAATTTTTGAACCTTATTTTGCATCATAAGAAAGAAATGGCTCATGGGAGGAAAGGAATGGGGAATTGAGATTATAGGGGAATGGAAAGTGGACTCCCTGTTCCTAGAAATGAGGACGAATAAGCCAAGAGCACAGAGCGATGGACGGATGACCTGGCCAACCAGGCAGGGTGATCCACAGACCCCGTCTGCCAGAATGAGACACTCCCCAAGGCATGAGGCTTTCAGTGCTAAACCTGAAGTGGCCCTGGGAAAACCAGCAAGGATGACCACCCTGGCAGTCAGTGTCTTTTGAGGAGAAATGCAGGGGGTTTAAGAAAGAACAGGGATTAAGTTCTTTCAAAATCCATCTTGTAAATCACAACTTCCTCAGAAGAGGCTGGGGGAAATGCAAGAGACCGTGTTTGAGGACCACACTCCCCCGTCCCCCTCCCCCCACTCAGGCCACAGAAAGCTTCTGCACAGGTGACAGATGGGGATGGCAATGACCAGCTTTATCAGCAGCCTCCCCCTTAGAGGAAACTCGGGCCGCACTGTACCTGGCCACCGTGGTGGTGGCGGGCTGTTGTGTGGGGAATATGTGGCCTCCACGAAGGTGAAGTCCGATTTTGTCCCCAGGAAGTTCCATCTCCACTCTTTGCTTCCTCCATCTCGTCTGGGCCCCCTGAGGCAGGCACATGAATCAAGCACCTTGTTACGACAGCACATCCGTGCCCCCCCCTTCTCCAGGTGTTGAGTTATCTACAGCTCCCTCCTTTCCCAGCCAGCTGAGTTACCGTCTAGTCAGGCATTCGAACAAGAGGAAGGAAAAAACAATTAAGAACCATAGGTTTTGCCGTCACTCGGGAATTTGGGGGAGCATTTACACCAGTTCACATGCAGCGTATCAACTGACAGTTTTAAACAAGTCAGCTGACTCCTGACCAAGTTGAAATTCTCTGTTGGACCCTCTTCCATTTGCCCTTATCTTACTGTTGACTAAAGTACATGAAAGTGTTTTTTTCCGGATCTCATCATGACTGGCATTAAGTGACTTATACTATGAAATTACAGGAAACACGACCAACCCACTCCTCGGTGCATGGATAGATGTTCCTCCCTCCAGGGAGGTACCCTGTCTATGCAGCTGCGGTCATGAGGAGTTTAAGAAAAGTCAAAGCTACTTACAGTCTCATAATCATACCAGATGGCATCGGGCATATATGCCATCACTTTCTGTGCACCCTGAAATTAAAACAAAATATTGCTCTTTATGGCCCAGCCGCTGAAGGGGAGAAAATGGATTTCTTAGCCAAGGGAGCTTCTTAACCATATACTGAGAGAGCATAAATGGCCTTTCTTCCCTCTGATATCAAATTGTCCCTTTCTTCCAATAGGAATAATAGAGGCACTAACTTGGAAACACAAAGGAAAATCCCAGGGGAATCACATTAGGAATAATAATAATAATATTGAAATATGTGTTTGGCAAAAATTCCAGCTTTACATTAACTCATGAACTCCTCCCAACTGTCCCCAGGGGCAGGGACTCTCATGATCCGACCTTTCCAGCTAAGGAACCGGCCGCAGACCACTTGGCGCTAAGAGGAAGAGGCAGCTATCACGCCCGGATTCCATTAGAGAGGGTGCTGGGCCCCTGCTCCATTCTGCCTCGACCTTAAGGAGCTGTGAGAATCTAGTGATGAATAGGATGATCCCTAAGCCCAGAGCCACCACTAGATGCATCTACACTGGCTGGGATCTTGGCCAAGAAAAAAGACTCGTAGAAAATAATACGTAAGTAACAGATCCCCAATCTCCCCAAACCTCAGCACCCCGTCTTCCAGGCCGACTCAGCCATGGAGGCTGGAAGCGGACTGGGGATAAAAAGAAGATAAAGGGTCCCAGGAAGACGAGAGTTTGGAGGGCAGCAGGAGCAGAGCGGAGGCCATCTGTGTGCCTCTGTGTGACACGTGCCTCTTCCAGAACTGGAGTGATGAGGAGGCCAGGTCCCCATAAAAACTGTCGGTGCACATCCCACGTATTGCTGTCCTTGTAGAACCTGGAGATCAGAGATGCTCACTGAGACAGGGGCCAACGCTTCCTGACACCTCTCCCCCAGCTGTCCGAACCACGCAGGCTCCCTGCCTGCCTGCAGTAGCCCCCTAAATTATTCTGGGACCCCTACTTGACTCCCCCCTGCCATGCTCTGGCAGACAGACCCACGCTCCCCAACCCGTGCACCCTCCTTGTCCTCCCCCTGGTTGGACACAGGGGCTTATTCCGGGACATAGGCTAGGCAGGGCCCAGACTACAAGTGTACTCTTCACACGCCCCTCTAAATACAGTAAAAGTAAAACAAGCAGTACATGTTAAAGCTTCAGCTGACTATCAGGAAGGAAATGGGAGGCGCCTGGGTGGCTCAGTCGGTTGAGTGTCCAACTTCGGCTCAGGTCATGATCTTGCGGTCCGTGGGTTTGAGCCCTGTGTTGGGCTCTGTGCTGACAGCTAGCTCAGAGCCTGAAGCCTGCTTCTGATTTTGTGTGTCCCTCTCTCTCTGCCCTTCCCCTGTTCATGATCTGTCTCTCTCTCTGTCTCTAAAAGTAAATAAATGTTTAAAAAAAAAAAAGAAGGAAATGGATGTGATCACACCTAATAGGAGATAATAAAATTCTACTTTTTTCTCTTTTAGGGTATCTGCCTTTTAACAGGGAATTCCAGGAGACAGTAAACACTGGTTCAAAATAATAAATGTATAATAATAGGAGTAACAATAATAACAACAATAATAATAGTAATAATAGAAGACATGTGCCTGAGGGTCTAGAACATCAGACACTTAAGGGAGTCCCCTGCATTTTGACAAGGAAAGCCTCTTCAGTGCCGTTTTGTTAAGTTCAGCTGGAGATGCTCCCTGGCTGGCAGTAAAAATTCTGGAATTCTAGAATTACTCTTTAACATTCTTATTTGTGGGGTTCCTGGGTGGCTCAGTTGGTTAAGCGTCCGACTTCGGCTCAGGTCATGATCTCGTGGTTCGTGGGTTCGAGTCCCATGTTGGGCTCTGTGCTAACAGCTCGGAGCCTGGGGCCTGCTTTGGATTCTGTGTCTCTCTCTCTCTCTCTGCCTCTCCCCCACTCACCTCTGCCTCTCTCCCTCTCAAAAATAAATAAACATTAAAAAAATAAAAAAATAAAATTTTTATTTTTAAATAAATGTTTATTCCTAGGGCCTGAACATAGGGCATTACAGAAGAGACCATCCTGTTCAGGCTCTCAAATCCTTTAAACTAAGAATCAAGAAATGAAGGATGACTGAACTTCAAAGATTTGTCTAAGATAAAGAGTTAGTTGGCAGAACAAAGAAAGACCCCAAAGTCCTGTGATGTTGGTCTACTATCACCAAGGGAATAGGCTAAAACACTTAAATATACCTCGGGGGGCTGGAGGGGAATATATATATGTATATATACCTCAGGAACAGCACGTAGGCAGCACTAGGCTTGCAGATACCAGTCGACTATTCCCATTAAAAATACAAGTATTTCACCGTTCACTCCAATATTTGATGAAACAGTCCATGTCACCAGTTGCATCAACAAAATCCTTTTGAGGGAGGCTGGGCAGTTCAGTCAGTTACAGGTCCAACATCAGCTCAGGTCAAGATCTCGCAAACGAGTTCGAGCCCCGTGCCAGGCTCTATTGACAGCTCAGAGCCTGGAGTCTGCTTCAGATTCTGTCTGTCTGTCTGTCTCTCTCTGTCTGCTCCTCCCCTTCTTGCACTCTGTCTCTCTCTCTCTCTCTCAAAAATAAGTAAACAGTAAAAAAAAAAAAATTAAAAAACAAAATCCCTTTGGAATCAGAGAACTTACTCATGCAGAAGGGGCCTGGCCACCGTGTCCCCCCGGCTGTGGGCCCGATAGAAGAGGGTGTAGAGATAGGGTAGCAGGGTGTAGCGGATGGTAAGGTAGTGTCTGGAGGAATTCAACAGCAGGGAGTCAGCTCCAAAAGAGGCCGGATCCTGGGCCTGGGAGGAAGGAGAGGCTGCGGTTATGATCCAGCTATGAGTGACAGAAGCAACTGGAGAACTCCAGACCCCATTCATCAGAACCAAGAGTTTCATTCCCGAAAGACCTGAGGCCTAGGGTGCAAGCTTTGCCTCTGAGCAGTACGGGTGGGCGGGGGCAGATCATTTCACCCAGTAAGTGCCATTCTTCGCCTTGCAGCTTGTCCAGCCTCAGTCGCGCTTAGGATTGCTAACTGCGCCATTTCAATCATTTTAAACTATTTCCCCCATTTGAGTCTCATTAAAAATGAGCCAAGTAGATCGAATGCACAGACATTTGATAAAAACCTTCACAGACTTGCCATCTCCTCGGCGGCAGTGCCAGTAGCAGAGTCTGTGACAGCAGGGCATGCTAATGGCGCATCGCTGGAGGCCCTGGTTAATTGCGAGTTAGGCTAAGTGACGCACCAGGGAGGAGGTCGGCTCAACGGATGTCTTGGCAAGGATGCGGACAGATCCAGCTCGGATGCGGGCCAAGTTTATGTTGATCCTGTCTCCTGGGAGACTCACCTTGTAGCCTTGGCCATTGTGATTCCTGGAAAATGGATAAAATGCTCCCAGCTGCATCCACCGCCTGCAGAGCTCCTCAGAGGAGTCCAGTAAAAAGCCACATATGTCAGCTCCCACCTGGAAGGACAGCCGGGCGGAAGGTATACCTCACTCCCACCATCCACTCCCCGCTGCACTTTGCCATCTTTTACAGAGAAGCCTTATGTAGTGTGATCAGAAATGAGTTACGTCCCATGTCCACTCTTTACTGTCAGATGACTGTGAGCAAGCTACTCAACCCTTCTGTGCCTCAGTTTCCTCCCTGGGTTAAAGTGGTCATTAATTAGCTACACAGGGTTTTATGAGATACGGTGATGTAGATAATGTAAGTAAAACACTTGACATACAATAGCTTTTTGATGAATAGAATGAGAGATACTCTTGATATTATTAATTTGACCACTCCACTATCAGAATAAACTTTCCAAAGCCCAAATCTGATTCTGTCACTCACATATTCAAAACTCTCCAGGGTCTCCTCACAGGTGAGCTCATGGCTCCTCAAAATCTGGTTCCAACCTACCTTTCTAGCATCACTTACCACTCCAGTCCTACAGACCAATCCTTAGAGATGCATCAGACTCTCCCCCTTACTGCTTTGCCTCATGTTTCTTTCTTAATCTTAAAATGACCTTTCCATTAGTCTGATAACATAAACCTACTTTTCAAGGGTAAACTCAAGTGCAACCTTTTCCATGAAGCTTCTCCTGACTCCCTTCCCTGACTCCCTGTGTTCCTTGTCATTTGGTCAGAATTAATAAGTCTCTTTCTCAGGATTTCCCTCAAAATTTAACTTCTATGTTTTGAGCTTGTCATTATTATGTATATATATATATATTTATAATTATAATATATGTAATTATTTATAATATATAAATATATATAAACATACATTATATACATACACACACACACACATATAAATTGTAAACTTTTAGGGGAACAAGGAGGTGTTTCTGTTACTATATTTATGCTTTTCTCTACCCTCACTGTGCACACCTAGCTTAGTATCTTGCACACAGTAGGACCTCCATAATATATATGTTAATTTTAACTAAAAGATGTCAAAACCATCTCTAGGGACCCAGCACTGTCCTGTTTTCTCATCTGGGTACTGAATACACGGATAGGATACAAGCTGAACACTTGTAAATTCCATCAACTGTATACTTAAAAGTATATGTGGACATTTTGTGTGTATGTTATACTTTGATAAGAGAATATTACAGTGATATCACTTCAGGGTTACACTTTCTATTGTAATAAGACAGCGCAGGAAAGAATGTTACAGTATCAGAGCCGTACTGATGTGGATGGAGACATTGTTCTCAAGACATTAAGTCCCTGGGCCAGGAAGGAAGGGTAGGAGAGGTGAGCTTTATGCTTTGACAATTTTCTAGGATGAGGTTTCTGGGCATTGAGGTTGGGATGCGGACTCACCATCGGGATACCAAACAGGCTGAACTCGAGCATGCCAGGGACTGACCACTGGAGATCATTCCAGGTGGCTGCGTTGTCTCCTAACCAATGGGCTGCAAACTTGCCAGACCCCGCAAATGTTGAGCGGGTTATAATGAAGCTTCTCTTATTAGGGAACACAGTCTTGACAGCTCTGGAAAGGGAGAGAAACTTAAATAGTCAATGTGTGACCTTAGCACGTCTCAACCTAGCAGATACAGTGACAATGCCAAGGATCTAAAAAGTTATACCTCATTCTCTTTCATCTCCTTCCTAGTAGGGTCCAAGTTGCCGTGGAAGCAGACTGCATCTTTAAGTACGTTTGCATTTTGCTTTGATTTGTCTTAACGTTTTTTATGTACATTATTAGATTCATAATGTCCAAGAGTTTTAAAAGCAGCCTTGAAAAGGCTAGTAACTAGAGGTATACAATTTTTATGGAACAAAGGTGAAATCTAACTTTACAAGGATGGATGTCCATGGATCTTTCATATTGTGTGATTTTAAATGTACACCAAAACATGAACGTATGGACAGCCTTTTGGAACTTAAAATCTTCTGAGGTAGAAACACTTTGCTCATAATTTTGTAATATAAAGACATTTTAGATGTATAGATGCATGTGTGTACTTTTATAAGTAACTATAAATATATATATATTCTAGAAGTTTATGCATGTATTTAAAAACTTTTGCTCTATAGTATTTTAAACATCTTTCAAGAAGGCTAAACTTCTGCTATGACTTTGCTAACGACTGAATGTGGTTTGAGTCTGGCTTCCTGCTGCCGCAGTTACAGTAAGTACAGTAAATGCTCAGGCCACACTCCTCACTGTAGACTTGGAGTCTACACGCAAAGGTGGACACGGCACGGAAAAGGATGCTGAGCTGGAATCTAAAACCCTGAGGCCCATCCCCTCCCAGTCTGTACAGTGCGGCACAGGAGAAAATAGATGGGCCTTGGACTCATGCAAAACAGGGTTTAAATTTTGCTTTTACGATGTGCCAACTGTTTGCCCTTGGTCAGGTTATTTCTCTTTTATTTCTTCTAACCATCCATTCATTCATTTATTCATCCACCCTTTCATTTTATACATTCCACAAATATTTATCGGATTTCTTCTTCCCTATGGACAAGGGAGTTTCTTCATTCATTCAATATTAATAACTATACTTGTCTTGCAGAGTTTTTAAAAACAACACCCCGGCACCCAGCATCTAACAAGATCGATAACTCGATCGCGTATTAAGTCCGTAGCAACATGGGCCTTACTGCGCGGTGGCGATCGCCATGGAGTAGCCGTACAGGTTGTGGACATCGTAGTGCTTGCCCCAGTGCTGCACCGCATCCATGCAGAGGCTCCTGCAGAACAGGTACCCATCCAGGATCCCTGGGGCAGAAGAGGGAGCCATCGGTGACGGCCTGAGAGGTACCTTCCCTGCGCTTTGACTACTGCAGAACCTGAAACGGCGGCACTCTGGGCGGGGTTTATTGTGGCCATCCTGTAAATGGTCATGTGGCCTCCGCACTACCAGAGGGTTCTACATCTGCAGTAGTTTCTCTGGCATAGAAATAAATTGTGCCGCCCCATGCACGTTCTCCCCTCCCCCCACTCAGGTGCTCCTGTGACTACAGACAGGCATTTGGAAGCTGGAGGATTTGATTAGACTTGAGACTTAATCAGAATTCTTCAAACTGAGTCTAATTACGTGGCCTGAGAATAGAAATATTGGATGAAAGTATAAATTCATTGTTCACCCTTTATGCCCACTGACAAGACAGTATAAAGTACCAAGTCAGTATAAAGACAGTGTAAAGTCAGCATAAAGGCTGACTCCCCAATCTCTTTCATGCATCTGTTCTCTGCTCCCCTGGTGCCCTTCCGACTCCCATCCAAGTTACCTTTGCATCTTCACTACTGCAATGGTTTCTTAATGGCTTATTTAGTTCTGATCGACTGATCTTCTAATTCATATGGCACATGAATGTCAGATTAGTATTTCCAAAACCACTGACTATCATATTTCCCTTAGACTAAAACATAAATAACTTTTATCACCAAAAGAATGAAGTGCTAACTCTTTAGCTCCCCATCCAAGTCCCTGGCCCATCTGCCCCAATTTCCTACTTTTTTCTTTTTCTTTTTTCTTTTTCTATTTTTCTTTTTTTGAAAGAAAGAAACAGAGAAAGCATGAGATGGGGAGGCACAGAGAGAGAGAGAGAGAAAGAGAGAGAATCTTAAGCAGACTCTACACCCAGCTCAGAATTCAATGTCATGAAATCACAACCTGAGTCAAAATCAAGAGTCAGTCGCTCAACAGACTGAGCCCCCCAGATACCCCCATTTTCCCATTTTCTCACCAGATTGGAAGTATTCATAAGATGTTATAATGCCAGTGCCTCATTCTTTCCTTAATCAAGATAAAATGTGTCTGTGAGCCTCTAGCTTCCTTCAAACTACAATGAATGCCATAATTCTAGGGCCAGACCCTAAGCGATGGTGTTGCTCAAAGTTTAATCAGAGCTCACTAGCATCATAGTCACTAACTCTGACTTTGACCCTCAAGGCCATGGGTTCTGGCTTTTTTTCATCTTACGGTTCATGTCTGTTCTTCACACTCTTGAAATCACTGAACTTCACCCTCATCTGTAGACCAAGCCCTGTATCTGGTCTCTCCCTGGTAAGCCCTGACCTTCAGGCATGTGCACTCGAGAGCAACACAAACTAACCGCTAGCTTCTGGCTTCTGCACTGTATCTTCTCTTGACCTTCCCCTAGAAACAGCTCAGGCTGTAGCTAGAAACATAAGATGGCCCCCTTCGAATTTATACCTCGTTTAGGAAAGCATGGGGTACTTAGATTTTCCTTTCCTAACCGCCTGTATATATTACCCACATTTTCCTCTCCCCGTGCACATTTACATCCAAACGCTCTTGCTGGGATGTTCATATCTATCCTTATGAATTAAAAATGCCAACTATGCATTGCCACTTTCATCATACCGCCACCAAGACTTACGGGGAGTGAATGGGGGGTAATTTAGGTTGCTCGTGGGACATCCTGAAACGGAACCGTCAACGAAGTTGGAAACTTCATTCATGTCCTACGAGACAAACAACAAAACTACTGCCAAGGAAAAGTAGCGTGCCCCTCTATGTTGGACTGATGTTTGTCTCCCCCTGTTTTTGAGGAATCCAAGAAATGATTCCAGATATTTCTTCTTTAAACAGGTTCTTATGCACATGGAGGGAAATAGATGCTCCTGTCTTCTCTACCCAGTGAAGGTTTCACAGAGAAGGTTCCCAAAATCCCTTCAAAATGCTATATGTCTATAATTACCAAAAAATGAAAAATTTCCAAAAACATTAGGTGAAAAAAGATTTCAATTACATCATTCCATATATGTCAACTTACACATTCTCTATATATTCAGATTTAGCTACGAATGCACACACATATCACTACATACACACACACACACACACACGCACACACACACACACACCTATTTGGAGAGAGTGAGGGGGCGAGCCTGTGCCAACAGCTGGGCAAGGAGGGGTCTGGGAAGATGCACGCCAAAATGTCGATGGTAGATGTCTTTGGCTGATAACATTTTAGAGGGTTTTTGCCTTCGTCTTTTTAACTTTCTGTGTTGTTAGAATTTTCTACATTTCTTTTATAAATAGAAAAAAGTTTAGCTCTAGAGCTGCCCCAATTTTGCTGACCATCTCCTGCTTTGAGTTTAGTTTCCTTTGGTATTGTACATGACATTTGTCCTTACAACAGCCACAGGTTGGTCACCTGGGTACTTTGGTTCTGGCCAATTTGTCCAATGTATCCAATGAAACAGCCCTGAACTGGTAATCAAACAGTCTGTGCACTTTGTGACAATGTAATACATCTATAAACCTATTTTTACTTCATTCAGCTCATTCATTTTTAAGAGAAGAGCTGGATTCAGAAAATAAGAAACAAATGATCTGATTTAGATCCTAAGCTACATGTTTTGATAAGATTATTTAAATACTAGGATTGGGAATATTAAAATTATTGCCATATTTCCTCCTGCTATTCCTGGTATGTTCCTTGACTCAATGATATATATACACACCGTGGGAACATTAGTCACTGAATATTCAAAGTATTAAAAACTCACAATCCAGATTCCATCAAACTCCACTTGCTTGTGGAAAAGCTCAAATTCCTTTGCCCACCAAACAGCACAGGTGGGGTTGGTGTAATCAGGAAACACGGTTTTTCCAGGCCAGACCTACAGGAGAAAAAGAAAAACATTGATTAGAGTCAATTAAACGAATATAGAGTAAATTAGAGTACTTTGCAGAGATCTCTAATGTGATCATGGCAATCACGGTGTCCAGGTACAGGTTCTTTCCAGTTAGGATTGTGAAGCACTCTGGACACAGAGTAAACATCAGGAGGACTCAATCAGTCACTTGAGGAAAAACGTATTTTAAAAACTGGGTAAGGCTTGGGGTGCCTGGGTGGCTCAGTCAGTTAAGTGTTCAACTTAGGCTCATGTCATGACCTCACGGCTTTTGGTTCAAGCCCCGCGTTGGGCTCTGTGCTGACATCCCAGAGCTTGGAGTCTGCTTCAGATTTTGTGTGTGTCTCTCTGTCTCTCTCCCACTCACACACACACACTATCTCAAAAAAAAAATGAATAATCATTTTAAAAATTATAATAAAATAAATGATAAAGAATGGGTAAGTCCTGAATGAATAAATCCATGAATCCAGCATCGTCCATCTCATTAATCTTCACCTCTGACCTCTGCCTCACTGTTCCCTCACTTTATCCAGGCCCAGGCCCTGGAACAGCAAATGGGAGAGGCCTATCGAAATGTCCACTGAGCTGCTACAGGCTGTGGGTCCACAGCATCAATTCCTCTTCCGTATTCCCGGCTACCCATTTTCTCTCTGACACTCTGCACCAGGGTCGGTGAAGGCATTAGAAGAGAAAAAGCAGAAGAAAAAGAAACGAGCCAGCAGAGGGGCACCTGGGTGGCTCAGTCAGTTGAGCATCCAACTCTTGATTTCAGCTCAGGTCATGATCCCAGAGTCATGATCTACACCTTGTGCTCTACACTGAGTGTGGAGCCTGCTTAAGATTCTTTCTCTCCGGGGGTGGGGGTGGGGGCCTGGGTGGCTCAGTTAGCTGAGCATCTGACTCCTGATTTTGGTTCAAGTCATGATCTCACAGTTCATGTGTTCGAGTCCTGCATTGGGCTCCATGCTGGCAATGTGAAGCCTGTTTGGGATTCTTTCTCTCCCTATGTCTGTCCTCCCCTGCTTATGCACAGTCTGTTTCTGTCTCTTTCTCAAAATAAATGAATAGACATTTTAAAAAATTGAAAAAAAAAGATTCTTTCTCTCCCATGCTCTCACTCACATCTTCTCTCTCTCTAAAAATAAAAAAAAAAGAAAAGAAGCGAACCAACAGATAATAACCTTGTGAAAACATGGACATGTAAAAGTTTGAGGCAGAACTAGTCAAACTGGTGAGACACTACAAAGAAACAGAGTATGAAGTGGAATGAAATGGTTCCAATGGCTCTGGCAGTTAGGAGGTATGTGGTGGCATCTGTCAGGGCAGCACCAGCGATATGGAGGGGAGGACGGCCACCTGCAGTCATCCGGAGAGGGAAGGGGCGTGAGGGTGAGGACAGGGTACTCAGTGTGCAGGCTACTGTTTAAAGGGACTCGGGTGTGAGGGAAATGCACAAGTTAGATGGCTGGTAGGTATCTGGGGGTAAGACGACAGGGGC
Organism: Mungos mungo; assembly: GCA_004023785.1. Lineage (NCBI taxonomy): Eukaryota > Metazoa > Chordata > Mammalia > Carnivora > Herpestidae > Mungos > Mungos mungo. The sequence goes on along the minus strand of PISW01007873.1, from coordinate 58,098 downwards.
GAGCCTATCCCTTGCATGTATAAGGCATCTGAAAGTGTTCAACAGTGTCAACAAGACAACCACACACACACACACACACACACACATGCACGCACGCGCGCTTGCACAGTGCCACAGCCCCTCTGCCACCACCAGCCCCAGATCTTCCATCCAGTTACCTCCCCAAGGAGCGGAGTCACCCCATCTGAAGCATTCACCCATATCTTCGCGGTCGAGCCCCTGTCATACGGGCCGTAGGGATTGCTTGGGGATGAGTTGTTGGAGATGGCTGGATCCTACAAATTGGAAAAATACAATGAAGGACTCAGCTTCAAGCTCAAGCCATGGGCAGGAGGTTGGGGTTTGGGGGGCGAGGGAGAGGGGGAGTGGATGAAATGACAAGGAATAGCAAGCACCTGACCCGGAGGAAAAAGACGATGGACGGCACGTACCACAATGATGACCAGTTTCTGTCCGTTATTGTGTAACTCCTGAACAAACTCAGGGAAGCCTTTAAAGTTCACTGGATCATAAGTGAAATCCTTCCTCTCATCCATATAATCAATATCAGCATGCTGAACATCCTGAAAGAATACACAAAGTCCACAACCACGTGCTCCGGAATTTCCCTGTTTGGATGACTCAGTCATATTATCACTGCTAGCATCCACGACACACACTGACTCTGTGCGGGGCCCTGAACAGAGTTCTCAATCAGTCCCTGGCATCTAGGCACTTCTTTTCCAATAGTAATTTCAAAATCAGAGAACCCTTATTTCCCTAAGGCCTGACCCTCACCCCGGGAATCAGGTTAACTGCAGCATCTGGCCTTGCTGCCTGGCCCTCGGGCATTAAAAACCATTCTAACAAACAAACCACAACAATTACAACAAATCACTAAGGCTATCAAAAACATATCCGTACCTAAATCCTACCCCATCCACAAGACAAGGGGGAGGAAGGGACTGGCTGTCCCATGTTTTGTTTCTTTGCTTCTCTCGTAATTCAGCTTTCCTTTGGTGTGGGGAATAAGTTTAGGAATCCTTTGGGTTTATACCAATGGGTTAACAAGGCATAAAGAAGCACAAAGCCATAGGATGCTCACACCTGAGTTCGTGTAAACAAGATAAGGTCCCCAAGAACAGGGAGGTGCAAAGGCACCCCAGAATAGACAGGGGGTGCAGAGCCCGCAGAATAGAGAGGGAGGGGCAAAGGCCCCAAAATAGAGAGGGGTGCAGAGGCACCCAATACAAAGGTATATGAGGTAAGCAAGATTAGGCATTCAGGGCAGAGTGCCCCCCAAATTAGTACTATAGCAGAAAGCTGCTCTCCTAGGAGGGAAGGACCAAGATAGGTAAGCAGGTAAATAGGGATACAGACCACAGCACTGCTGGCTGTGTGATGCTGCCCAGAGCTGATTTACAAAAGAAAAGGTGCCTTGTTAACCTGGAAGTGTTTTGCCCTGTCTTCTCCCCTAGACTAAACAGACAAGGCGCCTCTTGCCTGCCCATCTGCCCGGCGCCAGAATTTTGTTTTATAGAGGCCCAAACCCCAAACACCATGTATCTTCAAAACCCCCTTCCCTCATGCCCATGAGTTGATGTTCACTGATTCATTGTCTCTGTGCACACCCATCACATTTGTAAGCCTCCTGATCCTAATAAAAATGGGGCAAGGACCGTTATTCGGGGCTCTTGTCTTTTCCCGGACATTAGCCATCTCTTATTTTAATCCTGCATCCTGCTTTCTTGCTAAGACAAGAAAGAACTTTAGACTTAGAGTCTACAGCACGTTGGCACTTATTTTTTTTCCTAATTTTGCCTGTATGAAAATTGTGGAGCCCAGAATGCTCTGGACTCTTGTTCTAGGACCTATGTGTCTGGGGTAGGGGAGAGAAGAGTATTATTCCAGACACTTCTGGGCTTTCCCACTGCACCTCCTGAAAAACCTCACTTTCCATGATATACCAGATACATTCAGATGTGACCACCCAAAATACAAATATATGGTATTATTATATGTATGTACTATATGCTTTTGCTCACTTAAACTAGGGAAAGAAATATTTTGAGAACTCAAATCAAAACACATTCTATAAATGCAATCAATAGAGTAAGCATAAGAAAATTTTGCTAATAAAACATTATAAGAAAAACAAAGACAAACAGATTGCCTCCTAACCCCAAAATTGTGGTCCCTACTATTTCCTCCTAAAAAGAACTAGTTCCTTAAAGGAATGACTGGCCCAATAAAATGTCTGGCATTCGGAATATATAAAAATTTTTGTATTATACATTGAAAAAAAACTGAGGGGGAGATAATATAGACAGTTGTGCTTATTCCCCAAGGGAATTCCTTTCTTACTGGAGGACTTTAAAGCCTTACTTACATAAGGGAGCTGCGCGGCTCGGTTTCTCTCCACAACTTCTCTCATGCTCTGGAGGGATCCATAATCATAACGACTGAGATGAAATCCAAGTGCCCAGTATGAGGGTAGGGCTGGCCGTCCAATGAGCTGATAGAAGCATGTGAAACAAAAGTTAACAAATACTCTATTTTTTTAAGTTTTATTTTGAGAGAGAGCGTGAGTGCATGAGCAAGGGAGGGGCATGGAGAGAGGAAAAGAGAGAATCCCAAGCAGTCTTCACGCCCAGTGCGGAGCCCAATGCCTGGCTGGATCTCACCACCCTGAGATCATGACCTGAGCCAAGATCAAGAGTCAGGGGCTTCACCGACTGAGCCACCCAGGCACCCCGCAAATACTCTATTTTAAACAAAACTTGGTAAGCATTGATTCGGGGACACAAGACATAGTCCATGTTCCAAGATACCATTTCCTCAGCGTTAGAATGTTAATCTATTTTCCTAGCCCCTTTGATAAATCATCGAGGGTGGGGTCAATTTGTAGTTGCAGATTTATAGCAGCGACTTATAATAGCAGATCCTTTATGACTTGCACCTGCCTATTAAATTGACTTTTCTTTGTGCTATTTTGGATTTATTTCCTCAGTCATAACCATGATATCATAAGCTCACCTCTAGATATTCTTGCACAACTTGCTCTGGAGTGTTGCCCAGGAACACATAGAAGTCGAGGATGCCCCCGATGGTGCGGTAAGTGACAGCTGGGGCGGGCTGGAGGGCTACCTCTTGCAAGATTAAAAGCGAAAAAAACAAATATTAGAATTTACTCTAGAGTATCAGTTACAAAGTTTTAGACTACAGGATCCTCAATCATCTGAATAGTAATAAAGTGAATCCAATGCCCCAAGTTTTAAATGCAAAAGGGCACATTCTGCTGATCTGGTCCACCCTCACAGCACGGGAGAGGCAAAGCATTTGTTCGGAGACAGATCTCAGTAATTGGTGATTGGAGGGTCTTTACTCCTTAGGTCGGAACAGAGGCTTTCCATGAAAAAGCAATTGGTTTCTTGAAGGGATCCAGATAAGCCACCACAGCACAGAAGTTATTTCAAGCTAAAAACATTTGAGTTTCTGAAGGCCCTTTTCAACCAAAAAGCTGGGATTCCAGAACTCGCTTGTCATAACCACCCCCCACCCCCAGCAACTCTAATCTTCCCTGAGACAAAACATCCATCGGCACCACACCTGAACAGACATGGTCACAAGAATATTCTATCTCCCCACTAAGGGCTCATTTATCTTTCCAAAAAGCCCTTTGTTTTCCCTAAGTGCCCTTTCTTCCCCTCCCATTTACCTATCAGGGTGGAATATAAGCCCCAAATTCTAAACACCCCTCTGAGTTACTCTTGGCTGAGCATTCTTTTGTATTCCCCTGTTGCACATGTAAATAAACTGTCTTTTCTCCTGATAACCCATCTCTTGTCAGTTTGATTCACAGGACCCCAAATACCACACTGATGAGGGCACGAGGACAAGTCTTCTCTGACATTCACAGCTACAAAACACATTGCTCGCACCCCACACCCCATCATCATTGCAGGAAGGGAACCCAATTAGACACACTGAGCCTCAGTTAATCTCACATCAAGCAGAAGCTAAATTAAAAACAAGTCAGAGATTATAATATAAATTCAAAATCCCTCTATGCCCCAGTCACAGTTCTCAGAGGTGAAGTCTCCCTGTAGCCTTGGTTTGTTTGCATTTAGGAATAAAAAACATTCAAGATCTACTGAAATGTATTCTTTGGTCACAAGAACAACTCACATGGGATATCTAGGATCCTGGGACCCTTCCCTTTAAGCCTCACTCAACTTGTTTTCTGGCTCCCTCCAACACCCTGAAATAATTGTACAATCCCTGCACTAACTCAGTCTATCCTTAGACTATTAGGTATCCTAGAATCATCTTAGGTCATCTAAGATGTGAACTCACCTAGAGTGAGTCTCAAATAATCAGTAGTGAAGGATCAGTGCTTTATTTTTTTAATTTGCAATTCTTTGGAACCTGATGCTTTTGTAAAATAACATGGAAAATACTAGAAAAGGGCTCATGTGTGCCCTTGGAAACTATAGCAATGTTTGCTTTCCATTTCTAGACTCATCTCAGTTTGTGAACCATCAGTGGGCCATGCCTTGAGCAGCTGCTATCCATTCCATTGATTCTCAGTTGAGAAGAAGATAGGGATCAATATCTCATGCCCACCATCAGCCCTGGGAAAGTCTAATATATGTCCTTTCCCCATGTAGTGATTGATTGATTACCTCTGAGATCTACTGTTACTGGTATAAGCAGAAAAAAAAGTTGAGAATCCTCAATCGAGTCTAAACTTTTAAAGATGGGGAAGCTAGCTAGTTTTTGGAATCCTATGATGTTAAAAATATTTGTTCTTAAACAAACTGATCTTACTGCTGGATGACCTTGCCACTCCACTTTACCTTGCTATCTTTGGATTATCTTAATGAAATAGTCACTGCTCAGTTGTAGCTCCCTGGTTAGGCCCTGCTATTGTCATCATTAGGCCCAGAGCAAATGGCTGTTTCCTAGCAGTTTATATCAGCACCATACTGGATAAAGTTCTGAAGAAGGGAAAAGAACAGATTGGTAGAATCTGCCTCTGAGTAGATTATAGGATCATAGGCTTAGTTGTTTTAACTCTACCATAGAAAAATATTCCAAAAGAGGCAACCAGATTCAGAAAAATCATAAGCTATTATGGCTCCCATTGGTAATAAAGTAGGGATGAGACAATCAGAGAACATTCCAGTCCCTGAGCTATGGTTCAACCATTCCTAAAGGACTCCTTTCCTTTTATCATAGGGATGAAAATTGCTTTTATGCATTTTTTCATGAATATTCCCTTAGTTTTTTTACCCATGGCATTGCTATTCATCAGAAACACTCCAAAGGACAATCCACTAGCATCTTCAAGACACAGGAAGAATGTCTGTGTACCATACAAGTTAGTCCCATCCTGCAGAAAGAAAATGAAAAATAAAAAATTTACCATCTAATAATTTAAACCCCAAATGGCTAGAAATGACTTAAGAAATCAGTGTTAATCATGTGAGTAATTGACAGGGACCTCCTGGTCAAAGAAGACACACATAAATCTTTAAAATATCAAGCCTACATTTAGTTGATGTGAACCAAGTGAATTAGAGTTCTCTTATTGAATGAGCCAGTTATGATCATTTATCTCGTAGAAATGTGAGAGCCTGTGATATCTGCTAAAATGTGGGAGAACAAGAATTTCTAAGCTCTCTCTCAAAGAGGCTTAACCTAACCCCATCTGCAAAAGCTCCATCAAGCCTTAATGTGAGTCAAGCATCTTTCTAATGTGCAACTAGGTGGAGCTCTACTCAAGGTAGCTGGTCTTCTAGTCTTTAGAATAGTAGACTTCAGAACGTAAGCTGATTTTCTAAGACTTTAGAATAGTAGTTCTCAACCTGGGCTGCAACCTAGCTCAGTTAGAACAGAATTCCTGGTGGTGGAACAGGCACTGATAGTTTGTTAAATTTCTCCAGGTGATTCCAGTGCATAGTCATGCTTGAAATCACTGCTCTAGAAAAGCAGATCTCAAAGTTTGGTGTGCATAGAAACCACACATGGGGGCCCCTGGGTGGCTCAGTCAGTTAAGCATTCGACTTCAGCTCAGTTCACAATCTTGCAGTTTGAGCTCCACATTGGGCTCTCTGCTGACAGCTCAGATCCTGGATCCTGCTTCAAATTCTAGGTCTCCCCATCTCTCTGCCCCTCCCCTGCTTGGGCTCTCTCTCTCTCTCTCTTACTCTCAAAAATAAATGCAGAAAAATTTTAAAAGACAATAAATTACATATGAATCATAGTTAAATGCAGATTCTTTTTTTTTTTTTTTTTTTTTTTTTACAGAGAGAGAGAGTGCACATGCAGGAGCAGGAGAGGGGCAGAAGGAGAGAGGGAGAGAGAAAATCCAAAGCAGGCTCCACATGGGGCTCAATCCCATGACTCAGGGATCATGACCTGAGCCTACATCAAGAGTCAGACACTCAACCAGCTGAGCCACCCAGGTGCCCCTCAATGCAGATTCTAATTCTATAGATGGAAGAGGAGCTTAGAGCCCACATTTCTCACATGGTAATGCCCTTTTGAGTACAAGGACCTGAGACTCTTTATCAGATAACCATCACTAGTCATTCACAGGTTAGCTGCTTTGACTCATCACCTCTTCTGTCTTTCTGAACAGCATATGGTAGAATAAGGGGCTTTCCGTTAGACTGGCCAGGGATGAAATCCTATCTCTGTTAGCTCAAACTTTTTTTAAACATTGGGCTATTTCTGAGCCTCAGTTTCTCACCTTTTAAATGGAGTAAATTATACTTACATTTTAGAGCTCTTTTGGTAAATAGAGATGCTATATAACAAGACTCACTTAATCAATCATTCCGATGATCTCCTTTATCCACACTGTTCCGGAGACTCTGGCATATAAATTTCTTTAATTCTTATCATAACACTATGAGGGAAGTATATTCCCCCATCTTATAGATGAGAAACTGAGGACACGTAGAGGTATCTTGCCCAGAACCACATAACTGGTGGGTGGCAGAGTCAAAATTCAAACCTCAACAGCCTCACCCTAGAATCTCACCCTGCTATTATTCTGTACTGCTAGGAGAGACTGTCGAGAATGAGGCTATGACCTTCAGTGCAGAGGGGCCCGTCTTGAGAGCTTACCCCATTGGGGGTTGTGTCCCTGGCAAACAGGGGCCAGGTCTTCCAGTTCATATCATGCCGGTACTGTCGGTGCACATGTTCTCCCAGACCGTACACGTTAGCGCTGGGCAGGCGGGTGGAGAACTGCAGGAACTGATCAGCAAACAGGAGGGGTCCGATGCTTGAGTCCAACCTAGATGCCAATGCAGAACGCAGGGACAGGTGAGCAAGCGGAGTGGACAGAACACGACCTCTTAGAAAAGTGTCCTTTACATTTTGATGACTTAATATCCCCCATTTTACTGACCCGATTTGCCCTTTTGTGATGTTTTCCCATAGATACCAAGAGATCAGGACTTCTTTTTCCCTTAGACACCCTACTGCATGACCAAAATACTGTTCTTACACTATAATAGATGTTCCGTAAATAGTTACTGGTAGACACGTGGTTAGATGGATGGAGAAAAGGGGAAAATAAAGAGGAAAAAATGATCACACAGTAAGAAAAATGAAAAAAAGGACAGTGCCCAGTGCTTGGCCTATAATAAATGCTTAGTAATAACCACAACAATAAGAAAAGAAGGAGGAGGAGGAGGAAGAGGAGGAGGAGGGGGAGGAAAGAGGAAGGCAGATAAAAGTATACATTTGGAGAGAGTCTGTTTACCAACAGTGGGCTCACAACCTTCAGGAATACGAAACCCTGAATTTCAACCCTTCCTCAGGCTTGCAAACCTCCCTCTCCCATGTCCTTCCTATTCTGATCCCCAGAAGGTTTTCCAAACATACAGAACACGATTATTGCTTCTTCTGATCACTCTGATGCTAAATGGCTGCTTGGAGACATCAACTTCATAGGTCAAAGGGGAAGCGGCATTTCCTTTGAAGGGTTGCACATGTTCGTGGGGCACTTCGTACCTGTCCTTGCTCTGGTCAGTTAACTGCCCAGAGACATGAAGGGAAAGAAAGTCAAAATGGAAACTTCTCAGTAATTCCAAGATAGAAACCTCCCTACAAACAGCAATGCTCCCCAATGTCTATGCTCATGGTACTGAATTCAGGCACTGATCCAAATAGCATTATGTCTGAGGAAGATGTACCCCTTATATTACCAAGGTCAAATGGTTAACACTTGGGCAGAAGTCAGTCTTTTGGTAGAAATATACATTGTAAGTCTACAGGGAAGGACCATCTCTAGAGTTTTCACAGCTGTGATAATTCTTTTCCTTTTTCCTCCTGATTACATGTCACATGGTACCAAGGACACATAGATGAAAACCAAGTTTAACCAACTGACTCTCTAAAATATATTCAGGAGGTGATCACACTGAAGGAAGGCAAGAGATGCCTTCTACATGTAGGTACTAGGTAAGAATACTTCCAGTAGAGAAAATAACCTCTGCTAGCAACATTGCCTATATTGTAGTAACTGTAGTCATCGGGTAGGCAACAAGAACATTTCAAAAACATGTTTAAAGAATAAAGAAATCACAACCTTAAAGTGGAAACGGTTGGCTGTCTGGTATTCTGCTGTGAGAAGGACACTGTTGACATCATTTCCAAATATGGATGGAGAAGGTAACCTTTTCAACTGGGCTGTGAATCCTAGTATGTAGAGGGGAAAAGGTTTACAAAGCTGGCTGTGTAGACTAGCAAATGGTAGCCAATAAAAATTAAGCTTTATGTCAAAGAGACTGTCAGCTTTTTTTTTTCCTCAAAAGAAGGGAAGAGATAGATATATCCCTATCATACACACATACTACCTTGGGCCAGATTGTGAAGCTAGGTACTGTCACTTCCCCCAAAATCCATCTTGAAATCTCCCCCCTCACCAAGGCCTAATTCTCATTCAATCAGTCCATCAGTGATTCTGTGTTAATCACATACCCTTTACACACTTAGCCCTCGATTTACATATATATATATATGTTCTGTTCATTCTCAGTTATTCTCATTATGTACATTACAGATGAACATATACACTGATGCCATCTCCCAGGTTCTGTGATAAGGCAGGTGAGAACTGAGACCTTGTTAGAAAAAGCCATCAGGCCAAGAGCCTTGGAGGGGCAGTGTGCCCCTTCCTATATGCTAAGAACCTCCCTGAAGTAGTCACCCTCTATTAACCTCCAGAATGTTTATTACTATCCTCTGCATTTTAGGGTGGGAGATGTTTAGTTCATAAACACTGACATTGACTAGCTAACTTTCAAAAATGTGTATGAAATTGGAATTGTTTCCATTTCAGTAAAATCACATTATATTAGAGTTGTAAGTAGTCTCAGAGGTTACTAAGTTCAAACCCCTCTCTCTGAAAATTAGAAAGTTGGGGGCATCTGGGTGGCTTAGTTGGCTAAGCGTCTGACTCTTGGTTTTAACTCAGCTCATGGTGGTGTCAGGCCCCATGGTGGGGTCTGTACTGGCTGGCGCAGAGCCTGCTTGGGATTCTCCCTTCCTCTCTCAGCCCCTTCCCACTCGTGCTGTCTCTGTCTCTCTCAAAACAAACAAACAAAGAAACTTCAAAAGTTAGGAACCTGGGGACCAAAGAGGTTTGCACAAGGTGACCAAGTGACATAAAGGTAGAGCTAGGAATAGAACACGCCTCCTAACTTCCAAGATTGGATTTTTTTCCTGAAGCCAAAATATTTCGTCCATGCATTAGAGTAGCACCCACCTTCTGTCACCTGCAGTCAGGGGGCTGTGCAGAGTGATACTCTGCATGCCACTAAGGTTTACTTTGCTGCAAACAGGATCTGGAGCTCTTGCGTCATTGGCTGGCTTACCTGCATTTGTTTTCACAGGGTCACCCTCCATTTGATAACCATGGTTTTTAGAATAGTAGCACCAGGGCACATGTATGGGCCCCTGAGGTCGCCAGCAGCACCCACGCTGATCACATGTGGCCTGAAATAAGAAATTAGTCAAGTAATTTGTAGAACATTATCACTTATAAATAAAATTTGAGCTTGTGCTACCATTAACCTCATCTTACAATGATATTTAGAGACATTGTGCTATATCTCAGTCAACGCACAACTTCTACTGAAGACTAACTTTTCTCACCAATGTCCTTTCCTGCCATTGCTATTATATAACAATATAGTGACCACAATGTAGTCCCATATCTGCCATCACAATAAAACTGATAAATTTATTTAAACATCCTAAACTACAATACAGGTATGTCACCAGTAACCCAAAATTACAAATGAAGCTTCATTTATATTGATTTTGGTCCTTTAGAAAAAGGACCTTGCTTTATTCAGAATCTTTGAGATCAAATCAGTTTTTCTTTTTCTTTTAAATACATCTATTATGTGTGTGTTATGTATATGTGATAGACAGATAGATAGTGATAGAAATCCCTCAACTTCCCCCAAGATAGAAAGTAATTATTTCTTGAAACCCAAATACAGTCTAATTTTTAGTTATGAAAGGTGCCCACCTTATACCACAGTTAAAGACAGAATCCAGTGGAGACTAAAATGAATACAATCCCTTTCTCACATCAACTAATTTATTTGGGAGAAGCAACCAGGTTAACTATTTTTAAAAAGGACAAAGAAGCCTCTTCTTCTGGAGTGTGAACTAGACCTAGTGACTTGGAACGAGTAGAATAACACAAAAATATGGGAGATTGCTGCTAACGTTCGATTACAGAAAGATGTCTCCTGGCTCGCTCGCCCTCTTTCCCTTGCCCTACTGCAGCCCTCGCTCTGGGGAGCTGCGTCGTCCTGTGGATAGAATCACAGGGCAGGGAACTAAGGAGGTCTCTGGCCAGTGGCCTCCTGGGAACTGAGGCTCTCAGCCAGCAATACTGGAGGACCTCAATCCTGCCAACAATCACATGAATGAGCCTAGAAGGTATCATGCCACAGTCCAGGCAGATACCTTGATTGCTGGCTTCTAAACGACTCTGAGCCTAAAGCATCCAGTTATATCAAAGTCAGATTTGTGACTATAAAAAAAAACTGTGAGAAAAGAATCTTTTTGTGTTAAGCCATTCAATTTTGGGATAATGCCATGACACAATAAATAACTAACATATCCCACTACATAGATTTTATGGATGAGGAACCTGACACAGACAGAGGTCCACAGAGGTCAGGTGACCCGCCAAAGGTTACTTTGTTAGCTTTTGAGAAGGCAAGACCAAAACTTAGTTCTCTTGTATCCATTGCCTTTTCTCTAGACTCCGGGTTGAGTTTCTGTTAAGCACATTTCCAGGACGACATGGCCATGCTTTGCAAATGATAAGACAAAAAGCAATTCCTTACATATATGAACAGTTGGGTCTAATCACATGCTTATTTTTTTAAGTTTATTTATTTAATTTTTGAGAGACAGAAAGAGACAGAGCTGGGGAGAGGCACAGAGAGGGAGACAGGATCTGAAGCAGGCTCTGAGCTTACCACTGAGAGCCCAACTCAGGGCTTGAACCCACGAATCGAGAGATCATGACCTGAGCAGAAGTCAGATGCTTAACCAACTGAGCCACCCAGGGGCCCCCATGCTTATTTTAATGCGGATACCAATTTAAGGAAGGGAAAACTGTGTCCATATGCAGACCCTATGCTCTGGGATCAGGTTTCACTGCAAACCCAGCTTCAATCAGCAGTTTTTGTTTTTTCCCTTCCACGTCCACTCAGATGAAGCCTGAATGCATCAGGAAAAGAGAAAGGTGCTGGAAAGGGTGTTAAACAGAATGGTTTTTGCCTGCTTCCCAGCGCTTAATAATGTCTTCAGTGAACTGGAAAGGGTAAAGATCAAAGAAGGGCTGCCGCAGCCAGAAAAGTGAATCGTCTCTGTTGGCCAACTTGAAAACAGCAGTCCCTGCAGTGGAAGCAAGCAGTCAGGGGAAGTGGAAAGAGAAGCCCGGTGCTCATAAATAAGAGAGTAAAAAGGATGTGAAACCTAGGAAGACAGTTGTGGACAGAAGCTATGAAAAATGATGACGTGAATAGGATTGAAGGAGCTGAAATAAAATTAGACCCAACACACAAATGTCCCTTTAAGTTGGATGTGAGAATTTAAGGTTAAGAGGAGCTACTGAAATAATACAACCCACGTAACCTCCAATACAGTATTGAAAACTCAGGGGGGAAAATTCTCAATGCAAAAAATAAGGAAAGAAGACATGTAGATGGGGAGGGGGTGGGGAACGGGTAGGGAGCAGGACATAAAGACAGAACATAGGCAAAACACAAAATAAGACCTTAGGAAAAAATGTGTTATGCCAATTATCGTGTATTTTAAAAACTTAATTTAAAAGACAAAGATATATTAAATTTACAGAAATACATTTAGCTATAACTGCTTAGAAATCAATTCAGCTGAAATGCCACACCTAAGATTTAAGCTCACAAAAGTACGCAAAAGAGGAAGAAATAGGTTATGTGAGTGGGATGCTAACCAAAGGCTAGTGTCACCATAGCAACATCTGACAAATAGGCCTCAAGTAAAATTGCACTAGTAGGGAGACAGAGTCACTCATAACGACAAAAGGCTCAACGCTCCAGGAAGATATGACATCACAAACGTGGCATGCACTGAAGGAAAAAAGACACACTTATTTACAGAAAAGTTTTAAAGAATCTTATGAGGCAAAACTGAAGAAGATACTACTAAATGGAATATTTTTAAAGAGCCCCCTCAGTAGTTAATGCAAAGTACACAAAAATGTGAAGATGTTTCCACTTATTTTACTTTTTACATGATGGGTATGTGAAGGCTCCCACACCAACACAGAGAAGTGAAGTGGGTTTGGAGGTGGTGACAATACTGTGTAAGAGCTGATCAAGCTCTGCTCTACTTAAGTCCTTACGGAGGTCTTCCCAACCCCGATGTTTCTAAAAAATTAAAAGAGTGAGAGAATGGAGCGTCTGGGTGGCTCCGTCAGTTAAGCATCCGACTTTGGCTCAGGTCATGATCTCACAGTTTGAGTTTGAGCCCCACCTCAGGCTCGTTGCTGTCAGCACAGAACTTGCACTTCAGATCCTCTGTCCCCCCTCTCTCTCTGCTCCTCCCCCCCCAAAAGATAATTAAACATAAAAGTCTTTTAAAAAAGTGAGATAAGAAACAAAGAAGGAGGTATGTTATACCAAAATGAGATGCAAAAGGAAAAGGAAACCTAGGGCCCAGTCTTATCCACAAACATAAACGCAAAAACCTAAAAGAAAAAGGGCACACAGCATTAACAACAGAACTCAGCAATATATTCAGTCATGACCAAACAGTGATCCTTCTAGAAATACATGGATCTTTCAATATTAGAAATCCCACTTTCGTAATTCACCACAATAACTTATTTAAAGAAGTACAGCTTATAGTCATTTAAATTCACCAGTTTTCATGATAAAATTCTCAGCAAACTGGAGTAAAAAGAAACTTCCTCAGCTGGAGAATGGGTATCTACCAAAAAACTACAGTAAGCATGTTACTAAATGGGGAAATGTCAGAAATAGTCCCTTTAAAATAAAACGTAAAAAATACTAGGTGACCCATGTTTATGACTTCTTAGAATTAGAAGTATTTTGAAGGTCTCAAAAACACAATATACCAAGAAAAAAATAGACAATTTGTAAGACTAAAAAGAATAAAGCCAAGGGGCGCCTGGGTGGCTCAGTCAATTAAGCACCCGACTTTGGCTCAGGTCATGATCTCACAGTTCGTGGGTTTGAGCCCCACACCGGGCTCTGTGCTGACGACAGCTCAGGGCCTGGAGCCTGCTTCAGATTCTGTGTCTCCCTCTCTCTGCCCCTCCCCTGCTCATGCTCTGTCTCTCTCTCTCTCTCTCTCTCTCTCTCTCTCTCTCTCTCTCTCTCTCAAAAATAAATAAACATAAAATTTTTTTTAAAAAAGAATAAAGCCAAATTATCATTATTTCCAGACATAATACTGACTAGGTAGAAATCCAAGAAGATTTAAAGAAACAAATTTATAATGTAGTTATTATTATGTTAGAACCTTTATTTTCTTCTTAAAGTTGGAACTTTTTCCAAATGCATGGGGAAAAGGTTAGAGTTTCCACTACCAAGATGCGGAGGCTAGAGGAAGAGGTTTTGGTGTATGTGTGGACCAGAAGTTCAGTTGTGACATGTCTGTTTTGAAATATCTGTTAGATGTCCAAGTGGAAATGCTGACCTGGAAACTGCACGGATCAATGTGGAATTCAGGGAAGTGATTTAGGCTGGGGACATAAACTGGGGTACGTAAACACGTGGGAGTTGCCATTCTAGGAGAACATGACATTGGATAAAATCATCATAGATTGCGTACAGATAGAGAAGAGATGTGGCAACATTTAGAGGTCATAAGAAAAGGAAGAGTCAGTAAAGGAGACTGAGAAAAGAAGTGGCTGTTAGTTTACCCACAAAGAACATGTGACGTGCTGGGAAGAGAGGGTGCTCACCCAGCACTGGTCCCTGGATTTAACTGCGGCATCAGCAGCAGCTACAATTGCGAAGATGACAACAGTGACCTCAGAATTCTCCTGCTCAGGTTTAAGCTACGCACACTTCAGCTCTTTGTGGATTACCCATGTTGGCTCCAGATACGGGGTTTACAAGTTATCGGCTCTGTGGAGAGACTATCTGGGCTTATTAAACGGGCAGTCAGTAACAATTGAGGGATTGTCTTATTTTACAATTTTTTTAATTTTAATTTTTGAGAGAGAGAGAATACAAATGGGAGAGAGGGACAGAGGGAGAGAGATAAGCTGGCTTCATGCTCAGCACAGAGCCAGAAGTGGGGCTTGATCTCACGACCCTGGGATCATGAGCGGAACTGAAATCAAGAGCCAGATGCTCAACCCGCTGAGCCACCCAGGTGCCCTGGGGATTACCTTAGTAGATAAGAAAAAATTTGGGGGGGGGGGAGAAAAGAAAAACACATTCAAAGTTAAAGTTGAATGTAAATTTCATTAATATATCTGTCTTATATCCCAGACTGATGAAAATGTATTTGTTAGAACTACAATTCTACATTCCAGTAAAATACATAATATAAATGAATATTCCTTTAGAGCATTCAGAATGCCTTCAGTACCTTCTTGTCTCCTGCTGATAGACTAATAATGATAAAATTTACAAAGTTATAACCTTATTGCAATAGAACATATTTGCAATATATATGATAAAGACAAGAATTAGAATCCAGAATAACACAAACAAGAAACTTGTACAATTAGAAGGGACAAAGAAAAGCATTTCCACATAAAATTGGACAAAAGACAGAAAGAAGAAATTCATAGAAAAGAAATAACTGAAAGATGTCCACTCTCACTGGCGTTCAGGAGAATTGTCACTAAACCACTTTGAGACTCTATTTGATAGTGTTCTAAATGCCACACAGTATCGGGGAAATGATAGTGAGGTGAGAAATTAGCACAATCACTTTAGGGATCAGTTTGGCAACGTCTAGCAAACTTGAATATGTGTATCCAAAGTCACACATATACAAGTAAAAAATGTAGAAGAATATTCACAATAGCGTTGCGATTCTAAGATATTAGGGGGATATCTACACTTGTGTTAACCAGAGAAAGGAAGATACTGACATAGCATTTCATAGTGAGCATAAATGAACTAGAGATACATACCAACACAGGTAAATGTCACAATGCTAAGCAAAAAAAAATTTGCAAAAAAAGTATTTTGTTTATGGGTCATATATTTATTTTTTTGTAAGTATCTATATGTAGGAAAGGTACAGAGAAATGCCTGATAAATACAACTTCAGAATTGTGATTATCTCTGGGGCACCTGGGCGGCAGGGCGGAGCCTGCCTGGGATTCTCTCTCTCTCTCTACCCCTCCCCTACCTGCTCTCTACCTTTCAAAATAAATAAATAAACTTTAAAAAGAAAAAAAATGTGGTCATCTCTAAAGAGAATAGAGAAGACAGCAGGGGTAGGTGCACAGAGGATTTCCTCTCTACTGGTAATATTTTATTTCTTAACTAGATAGTGGTATAAGATGCTATTCTTATACATCTTAAAAACTTATTAATACTTCTTTCAGAGAAGTTTAGCATTATAAAAAAAAGATCAACAACAAAGTGAAAGTAACTAAGAAATTCCCATTTTCTTAATTTCTCCCTTTTTTTGAGTCCCAAATTCATTACTATTTTCAAAACTTCCATATATCAGATTATCAAAAAGTTTATAGCCATCATGCCTAAAAAATATGAAAAGATGGTCTGAAAACACTCCATACTTTCACCAGAATCCCTTCTGACATAATAACCTGAAGAACTGCTGGAAAATGAACAACTCGCCCCTTTGGGTCAGGTACATCTTACACAACTCTCAAACTGTGGCCCCTGTCCCAATCGCCTGGGAAATTTGGTAAGAGCACGAAAGCCCAGGCCCTATCCTAGTTCACTGAGGCTGGGGCTCTGGCGGTCTTTTTTTTTTAAATATCTTCTCTGACTTTTTTAAAAAAATTTATTCATTTTGAGAGAGAGAGAGAGAAAGCATGGGAGGGGCAAAGAGAGAGAGAGGGAGAGAGAGACGGGGGAGGGAGGGAGAGAGAGAGAGAGAGAGAGAGAGAGCTTCCTAAGCAGGGTCCACACTGTTAGCACACAGCCCGATGTGGGGCTTGAACTCACGAACCATGAATCATGACCTGAGCAGAAATCAAGAGTTGTACGCTTAACCAACAGCCACCGAGGCGCTCCTCTGGCTGTCTTTATTAGCTCCCCTCTCCATCCCACCCGAGGTGATTCTGATACAGACCAATGTTTCAGGACCATTGTTCTAGAGCAGTAATTGTTCATCTTAGCTATACATTTGAATCACTTGGCAAAGATTTTAAAACAGCATGACTGGGCTCCCCTCTGGGAGAATGGAGACAGACTCTCTGGATGGAGCCTGGACATGAGTGTCTTTTAAAAGCTGTCCACGTGACTCTGATTCTAACGTGCAGCCCAAGCTCAGAACGACTGCTTTAAAAAATCAATGCCATGACATACAATTCAGGCAGAAAAGAGCAGCAAACAGGAAGTAGTAAGATGGAAAATGCAGACCACTGAGGGAAAATCCATAGCTCACTACTGTTATAGGAAAAAAGAAAAGACCCCAAACTTTCGTGGCACTCATACCCTGCACAGTGAAATGTATATGCCAAAGAAGAAATCAGTTACTGACCAGAAGCTTCCCCAGGAGTAATTCCACGTGTCTTCCTACAACGTGAGTTGAAAATAAGTTACTGATAAGATTACACATGCCTTGGAACTCATGAGTCATTAGGTTGTTAGGAAACAGCAGATCTAAGAGTAGAAAAAAAATCAGGACCTCAGCAACTGTAGCATTCAGGAAAGAAAGGAGGCAAAGTTGCAAGGGCGAATGCAATCAGGTGCAAAGGAAGGATCCCAGGCCTAGTGAAAGTCAGCAGCACTAGCCACCTCCTGGCACTGGAGGAAACGGGGACGGGCTCCCTTCTGGTCTCTCGGGGCCTCGCTCACCTGGCCTGCCAGCCACCCTACCCCCGGTGCTGGCTCCTCTAACCCGGTGCTGCCCCACCCTGCTCAGCCACACCATCCGGGGCACTCCACAGACAGCCTTTACACTTGGTAAGACCCACTCTGAGCAAAAGAAACATTTCTGTGCTGCTGTTTAGAATGCTGCAAGTTCTCTGATACACCTCCCATCTAGGCGGTGGGGGGGCGGGGGGGGGGGCGGGGGGGTCTTTGCCCTGGCCCTTTGCCTTTGCTTCTGCCTGAGGTGAGCAGCAGAGCGCAGCAGAACCGATGCTCTGTGGACTCAGGGCCTCGCCTCGGGAGGACTGGCAGCTTTGCTTCTGTCACTCTCGTCACTCATGTAAGGAGAATGACTACCCTGCTGGGAAAGACCACCGAGATGGCGAGGGAGATCCTGAGACCACATGCCAGAGAGGGGGCCCAGGAGGGTTAGCACTGTAGCCATCTTCACCAACATGCAGAGCATGTGCGCGAAGACATCTTGGATCCTTCAGACCAGATGGGCCACCAACTTTACACCCCCAGGTAAGCCCGGTCAGCGCCATGTGGAACAGGAGAACCATCCGGCCCAACCCCTGCCCAAATCTCTGACCCGTAAAATCATGAGATAGAACACAATGAGTGTTGTTTTAAGCCACTAATTCTGGGGTAGCTCACTTTGCAGGAGGAGATAAATGGAAGGGCTGTGCTCTAAGGACGTGGGACACTTGGAGCCATTTTAGTCAGGCTCATGTTTAGCCCCACGTGGAGGAAATGGAGGGTAGATAAAAAGTAGCAGAGCTCCAGGCTTCTCAGCCCTTCACACAAGAGCTGCATCACCGGCCTTCGGGGATCCCAAAAGCATTGGATACACTCATTAAAATACGACAGATTCCATATCCAAATATAAGTACATTTTTAAAGTTTCTGGTTTCGTTATTTTTTCTGTCCTCTATTGTTACAGGTAACAAAGGCTTTACTTTCTAGAAGGCCAGTAGAACCTGATGTGAACAAAAAGAACCAGAGAGTCTCAGTACAAAGGCAATGAGTAAAATAAGGAAGAATATGCCTTTTTCAGAGAGCGGCAGCAATCTTAGCAGTTAAAAAACACTTAATGATATAGGAGTTCCAAATCACCTTCTATTCATCAAAACATTACCTATTTTTATAGTCAGGATATTTGAACAAATGAATGAATGAATGAGTAAAATTAATCTTAGTGAAATGTAATTATAATTACAGACTATTCTATAATGCATGTATTTTGAGTCAGGTTTTATAAGTTAACTTTGGCACTTCCTTCCATCCCAAAGTGAAGTCTGAGAGCATACACTTGCTTTGTCCTTAGAAGAATTTTAAGTTTGTTTATTTATTTTGAAAGAGAGAGCAGAGGTGGGGCAGAAAGAGAGGGACAGGAAGAATCCCAAGCAGGCTATGCGTTGTCAGCACAGAACCCAATATGGGGCTTGAACTCATGAGATCATGACCTGAGCTCAAACCAAGAGTTGGACTCTTTCTTTTTAATTTTTTTTAAATGTTTACTTATATTTGAGGAAGAGAGAGACAGAGCATGAATGGGGGAAGGACAGAGAGAGATGGATACAGAATCTGAAGCAGGCTCAGTCTCTGAGCTGTCAGCACAGAGCCCAATGCAGGGCTCAAACTCACCAGCCGTGAGATCATGACCTCAGCTGAAGTCAGAAGCTTAACCGACAGAGCCGCCCAGGTACCCCCGACAGCATAGACTTCAAGCAGACATGACACCTCTGCAGTTCCCAAGATCCAGACTCCCTAGTCCCCCGAGTCATACCCCCATGAACGTTTGGAAGAACATCTGCCGGTACTTTACAGGTTACTGTTCTAAACCCTTGGGAAGACAGTTCCTGGTACGTGCTCAGTAGCGTCTGTTTGCTGGATAACTTTACCTAAGCGCACTGCCTCATGTCACCGACAGAAAATTGATAGTCTGCAAGGAAACAAGACTTCGTGAGCAAGTCACAGAGTTTTTCAAGCCAGAACTGGAACCTGGTATGGGGGGCTCCCCTAACACGCTGCTGCCCAAAGGGTATGCTACCAATTCAAGGCATGAAGCAGAAACCCGAGTCCGTGCGCAGGACCTGACAGCTCACTGTTCTTCCCAGCGCCACATAATGGCTCTTACCTAATGCTGTGTAAACACAGAGTGATTTTGAAGGGGAAGACCCGTAACAACCTTCATAAAATGCAATTTACGTGCTGATATATCATAAAATTTGACCCATTAAACACTTACCAATAAGAAAATGGAATTCTCAAAAATATATCACAAGCCAATAAGTCAATAATAAATAGATAATTACCAAGTATGTTTGCTATAAAATATGACAAAGTTTCTGAATGAGAAATATGGTAACTTCTCAAATATCATCATAAAGATTACCATTAGCACTACTGTTCTCCACAGAAAAGACTTAATTGTAAACTGTGCTCAGCTTACCTTATATACATTAGTTAGGGCATGCAGTTTATTTTAAGTATGTAAACCTGCTCTCTCATGTTTATACAATACATTCTAATCCTGACGATCAATGAGTTTAAAATTACTATCTACTGTCTCTTTCCTGAGCTGGGAATCAGAAATTGACTAAATCTTTCTGCTCCCTGCTGTAGGTGGGATCTTTCAACTCCGGGGTTTGGAGTAAGAGGTTCTGGGATTGTGGGTAAAAAACTTCACAAGGAAGTAGGAAGAGATATGCTCTTTCAGAATGGATAGATTTCAGTTAAGTATAGAAAGCTATTCCTAAAATCTGCATGGGAGAATGGTCTATGTGCAGCGTTAGAAGCACAAAGGTTGGTTAAATAGGGTCATAGATGATGGACCAAAGTGTCTGAACTTGACTCAATAAACAGTAATGGATGCTGTAAGCCCTCAACTTAGGTAGCAATATAATGAAAGTAGGATGTTCAGGAGGGCGGTTTCAATCCACACGTAATGGAACAGGTGGGAGAGAAACAGAATTCAGAAGAGGCACTGGGAGGGGTGCCTGGGTGTCTCAGAGCATCTGACTCTTGCTTTCGGCTCAGATTATGATCTCACGGTTTAAAGGGTTCAAGCCCTGCATGGGGCTCTGTGCTGGCAGTTCTCTCCCTCTCTCTCTGCCCCTCCCCAACGCATGCTGTCTCAAAATAAATAAATAAATAAATGATCAACTTTAAAAAAAGAAGAAGAAAAGCTGCTGGGAGTCTGCAGAAGTAATCCACACATGAAGTGGTGGAGGTCTAGTGTGGTCATGGTGAGAATGGAAATGAAGGGCTTATTCTGGAAAATGCTGCTAAGGAAAATGTTTAAAATACATGAAATACTGGCCAAAGGGCTTAAAGAAAAGAGCCAAACAAAATCTCTACTGCTCCTGCCTCTGAGACAAGAAGCGTAACAGAAGTAGGAACAGAATCTGATAGTTGAGGACAGAAAGCAGATTTGGTGAGGAATGATGAGGTCAGGCAAGGTGATCGTGAGACTCCAAGTAAGATGCCCTGCACTCAGCTGCAAGCCTGGAACTAAAGATCAGGCTAGAGATTTTAATAACTGAGCCATCCTTTTTTGTTCCCCACCCCCCTTAGACTCACGAATGGGTCTCCTGGAGCTCATTCTCTCCCAAAATGTCTCCCAAGAGTACTCCATGTGGTTTCACCAATAGATTCATAGGATTCCCTCTCATCATTGGGAGTAAGAAACAAGAGGGTTGACAACAAAGAATCATCTGCAGGGAAATCTATACTGTTAGTTCTTTTATAAGTAACCCTGGGGGGAGAGAAAGAGCTAGGAGTGATAAAATGGTACAGCAATGGCCTCAACACTGGAACATTCCACTAGTCTGGTGTCATATTCATAATTTCATTCCTCCATCCAACCATATACTTCCCTTTAACGTGGACAATATATAAATACACCATTATCCATAGGCTCAGCCTCTCAACAGCAGTCTGCAGCAGCACGTCAGCACCCAGGATACTTAACACATGCAACAAAACCATAGATATACATCCTATGAAAAAAAAAAACCCAGACCATTGAAAGTACTCCCAGAGCATTTATCTCTGGCTGAGTTAAAGAGGAGCAGGCCAGTGAATGAATGCCAAGGTCATGGATTAATTTGGTTGGGAACAATATATAGAAAAAGACAAAGTTCACTTATAATCTTGGCAGAATTTGTTAAGAGTTCTTATAATAAAACACCAAAGAACGTTACTGAGGCAGTAATGACATCTGAAGTTCAAGAGCCAATGACAAGACAGGGTGTTGTAGGAGAGGGAACAGACTTAGGAGGCATTAGTCTTCTAGGTGGGCTTCTGAGCAGTGGGGCTCCTAACCCAGTGTGACGGGGTCCTGTGAATGGGTGTGGGTCGACTTTCTGTGAACCTACTGTGCCAAACATCCTGCTTAGGCCCCGCATACCTAGATCCCAACTTCTCCCTCCTATGGACAGAGCAGCACATTAATGGTCCTCTCTTACCAAGCTCTCATCTACCTGACATTATCTTCTCCCTGGCACCCACCCAATATTGTGGCCACACTGCACCATTTGATATGCCACGTATGTGCCCCACAATTTCCTCTTCCATTACTTTGTTTACACACTTCTTTCTCGAATTCACTTTGCTTTCCTCCCATATGTGTCAAAATCCTACTTATCTTTAATTGCATATTGTCATCTTCTCTGTTATAATAATCTCTTCTCTTCTGTATCATATTTCTTTTATATCTTATGACCTTTTGTTTTATATTCCAGTTATTTACTTACTTGGCTTCTCTCTTTGACAAGAATATATGAGAAGAAAACTATTTTGTTTAATTGAACTTATCACCCAAATGCCGAATTTTATGAGATTTGGCCTCCTGCCAGAGTGCTCTGCTTCTTATTCTCCCTGATATCTTCTTTTTCCTTTATTCCTGCCTGTTGATTTTTTTTCTT
The DNA here is from genome assembly GCA_004023785.1 of Mungos mungo. Classification (NCBI taxonomy): domain Eukaryota; kingdom Metazoa; phylum Chordata; class Mammalia; order Carnivora; family Herpestidae; genus Mungos; species Mungos mungo. The sequence goes on along the minus strand of PISW01007873.1, from coordinate 35,597 downwards.
TGTTTCTCATTACATGATTCCATTCAGCATGAAGTGGTGGTTCCCAGCCACTGAATATCACATTAAAACCCAATCTCCTCTGAGTTCCAAGGTCTTCCAAAATTTAAATCCACCTTTTCTGTTCAGCTTCATTTCTTCCTGTTCCCAGCAGGCAACTCTGTTCACTAATCCAAGAGAAGGCCAGGGTCATTTCAGTCAGGGCAAGATGCCAAGATGCAGGGGATCAAACACTATGATAGTCTTGGTAGGCTATGCCGGTCGAACTGGAATTGTTTCCTACCTTAGCAGGTTTGATGTCCAGGCTGCTGCCCTATGGCCCTGTAACAGCTGGTCACAACTCTGCGTTGTCCTGTCCAGGGGATTTCCTGAGCCTGAGCTATCTACCAGATCAGATCTCTCACTTGCCTTCAACACAGCATCTGGACTTCCTGCCTAGTTTTATTCCATCACGTTGCTCCAATCTTAGGCATCTTGTCTAGGCCAAGCTACTTATATGCCTCTGGTTCCCTTTTCTGCCTTAACTTCCCAGTCCCCCAGCCCCAGTCCATCACATCTTACGGGGGACCTCGTCTGTTCTCTCTTTGCTGTGTTGTTTCTCACTGACTCAGCATCTATGCCCAGTCAGAACAGCAAAGGCTCAAGTTGTAACAATTCCCCCTTCCCACAGTTCCTGTGTCTATGACTTTGCCATGTTATGAGCTGAATTATGTCCCTAGAAGAGACACATTGGAGTCCTAATCCTTAGTGCCTCATATTGTGACCTTATTTGGAAATAGGATTGCTGCAGATGTAATGAGTTAAGGGAGGTCATACTGGTGTAGGGTAAGCCCTTAATCCAATCTGCCAAGTACCCTTGTGGAAATGGGGAATTTGAACAAAGACACACACACAGGGAGAAGCCATGTGAAGACAGAGACAGAATTGGAGCAATGTGGCTGCAAGCCAAGGAATGGTAAGGATGGACCGTTACCACCAGAGGCTAGGAGAGAGGCACAGACAACTTCTCCCTGACCGCCTTCAAAAGGAATCAACCTTGCCAGCATCTTGACTTGGGACTTCTGGCTTCCAAAAGTGTGAAAGAAAAAAAAAAAGAAAAGAAAAAAATATCTTTTGGTACTAGGACCTTCAGATTAACCAAACAGCCACTCTCAAGAGCATCACAGAGTATTCCAGAGTCCCAACAACAGGATGGCTGGAAGCTACATGTGAGAGGGCCACGTGCCCAGGCGTCACACACAGCGGGCCTCCTGTGTTGACACAAACTTGCCCTTTCACACCAGTGGACTTCACTCAGAAGGCTGCATTTGGCCTTCGTGCATTCTCAGGGGGAAAAGTGACGGGCATGCTGCATGCAATAAACTTTATAATCATAATATTCAACTGGACTTCAGCAGATGATCGAGAAATACTGCCCTAAGGTAGATACCGACATGCCGGCATTATCTTTAACCTGCTATTTATTATCTTCCTTCCAAAGCATGGCTTTTAAATTTTTGTCCTTATTTTAAATAATGTTTCATGCATATGTATGACTTTTTATTGTAGATTCTAGATAACATTTTGGAATCATGACAGGAGAAAGAGAGAGAGAGAAAAGACAAGAAACAGAGGCAGTAAGAGAGAGAGAGAACCAGTAATCAAGTAGTGTTGTCAGACAAAGGACAAATATATTTGTAGTATAAATAAGTCCCAAATCTTGCATGGGACATCCTTATACTAAAAATGTATTATGGTTTATCTGAAATTCATATTTAACTTAATCTGTCAACGCAAAGGAATTTTCTAGCTCTTCCTCTCCCAAAGCTGTTCTGCCTACAAGCACGGATACAGGATTCGTCCGCCTGACCTACCAGTAGTCGCAATGCAAGCACGTCTTTGGGAGTTACACACAGATTACAAACAAAACAACAAAAATAAACAACAACCAAAACTACCCAACGGCATAAACTCTCGCATGAAAACAAGATTCATCATTCAAACCTTTGCTGGTGGCTGATCAGGGATGCAATTTATCCGTTCCACTTCATTGACCTCTGGGCACTGAGCAGAACCCGGGGTGGTACTTGCTGTCCCTGGATCTGGGGTAACTGTTGTCCCAGGATCTGGGACATCCCAAAAACAAATACAAGAGGACCTTCAGACAGATATACTATCACAGGTATTCAATATCATCACAGTTTTCAAGGCCTCCAATTGCATGAACTCCACTACTGACTGGAATTCACTCTGATGTCCTTGAAATGTACATTTTCACTTTAAAAACCTTCATTTTGTTTCAGCTGACTGCATTTACTAAGAACCAAATCCACCTTCTCTAGTCCGGGAGTCAGAAAACTATTGCCTGTGGGCCAAATCAGGTCACAGCCTGATTTTCAAATATAGTATTGCTGGAACACAGCCACACCCATTTCTTAATGCATTATCTCTATCTGCTTTTGTGCTACAAGTGGCAAAATTAAGTAGTTTTGGCAGAGACCATATGGCCTGCAAAACCTAAAGTATTAAGCATCTGACCCTGAACAGAAACACGTGCAGACTGCTCTGGTCCCTTATTTTTATCCCCAGCAACCAGTTCATAATAGGTTTGCACACAGAACATGTCCGGTGTATGGGTGTATGTGGTTGCCTTGCTTGAATGTTACTGCCCTAATCATCACAACCTCAATTCTGGCGGCTCAGTCAGTAGGCGTTCATCCCCTAAACACAGAACACTTCTGAGTGATGACATACTTGTGTAAACATAAAAGCCTCCTATGACAAAAATGTAAAGGGAGGCCACCTGTCTAAAAACTGGCAGTTAGGACCTGCCCAAGGGCCTTGATTCAGATTTAAAAATCAGTCAATTAAAAAAAGACACTTATTTTGCATTCCAAAACAAGGAAGTGAGATTTCCTTAAGTCACTCTGCCTGCCGTAAATTAATGAGGACACGAAGACAGAACAATGAGGCTTTTAATTAGCTTTCATTTCTTTTCTAATTCGAAAGCGGTGGATCAAGAGAACTGCATATATGCGCCAGTTTCTGCATAAGGATTCTGGTTCCATCTTCAATATCATAGAATTTTAAGAGTTGAACCACCTTTGGGATTATTTGATCTGACTCCCCACAAAAGTAGAAATTGTCAGGGCTGGGGTGGGGGGAGGAGGGGCAGAGACGTCTTCTCACCACAGGCTGACCTTCCATCACTTGGTTCGCAGAAGCTGTTTCTAGATGACCACTCAGCCCACCCCAGCCCTTCTTTCAGAATAAGACAGCTCAATAAACTTTTACTTAAATACCTCTGGTAGTTATTCTTTTTTAAAGAACAGAACTTTGGCCTAAAATACTTTAATTGATTATAAACTTACCTGACTGCCTTGCATATAAGGGGTAATTAGTTAATAAGGGTTAATTACTATTGTTAACAAAGTTAGAATTATTCAATGCAATTCAGTAAATGTATTTCAAGAGTCAGTTGTGTAATCCTGCCCTGCGCGAACTGGGAAATAAAAGTATCACCTCAGGTAGGCCTATGCAGAACACCTAAGTGGCCGCCCCAGTTTAGGTCAGGGATTCAGCAAGGTGCATATCACATCCCCCTACACACACACACACTCCACACTCACACACCCACTCCAGTGGATAGGAGAGTGTTGCTTCTCTGCCGTGTATGAGGTTTCTGCTCTGACAAGAGCAACACATGGAAGGAGAACACCAGAGTTCCTTGTTACCTTTAGATTCCAAGGAATCCGTGGCCGAAAGCACAAACAGAGGAATAGTGATGATAAACACCACAAGCAGAAGAGCACTGAGCATAAGCTCCAAAGTCGTGAAAGACTTCAACTTCTTTCTTGCCATCTGTAAAAAAAAAAAAAGGGTGGGGGAGAGGACAATTTAAGATTTGAGAGGGTGGGGGAGAGGACAATTTAAGATTTGAGTCTTATTTAATATACAGTTGGTAATTTTTAATGGCAAAGCTCAAATCTAACCTAAAATGAGTAACTCACAAACCATTATGGATTTACCCATCACCTGGATTAAAAATGACCAATTCAAGGGTGCCTGAATGGCTCAGTTGGTTAAGTTTCCAACTTTGGCTCCGGTCATGATCTCCCGGTTCATGAGTTTGAGCCCTGCATTAAGCTCTGTGCCAAAAGCTCAGAGCCTGGGGCCTGCTTCAGATTCTATGTCTCCCTCTCTCTCTGCCCCTCCCCCATTTATGCTGTGTCTCTGTCTCAAAAATAAATAAATGTTAAAAAAAATGATCAATTCATGGCCAATCTCATTTTGTCTTTATTCCCAGTTACTTCTCTCCCTAACTCTGGATTATTTAGAAGCAAATCTTAGATAGCTTTTAATCTGAAAATATCTAAGAATCAGGGCATCTGGCTAGCTCAGTCGGTGGAGGATGAGACTCTTGATCTCAGGGTTGTGAGTTTGAGCCCCATGATGAGTGTAGAGATACTTAAATTTTTTAATTTAATATTTAAGCATTAAAAATAAATTTCATTAAAGCCAAATGACATACTGTTGTTATATGAAAAACATTTTTAAAATAATTCCTTTACCATCAAATATTTAGTCAATGTTGAAATTTCCCTCATTGTCTGAAATTTTATAATTTGTTCTACTTTCATTAGGATACAAACAAGATTTACATATGTAATAGGTTTGTGTCTGTTAAACATTTTTTAATCAAAAGTTTTGTTCTGTTGATTTCCCTACAATCTGGATTTTGTCAATTGCATCAGTGTGTATCCTAACATCTTTCTCTACTCTTATATTTCCTGAAAATTAATGATCAGATCTAGAGTACAGGTTTGATTTTTTAGCAAGAACAGTTCACAGCTAGTATACAGTCTTAGTAGGAGACACATAAAATCTAGCAGTTTCTCCCTTTGTCATGTTATTAGCCACTTCTTAGATCTAAGCATTTCTTAGATCCATTATTTGATTAGTTGTGACAGTGATACTATAATTCTACCATATACTGGATGAAATGTTACTATAGAGAGAAATTTCCCATCTATTACTTAGATCATAAAGCTACAGTTCATATAGGAGAGGTAGTATCAATGTTTGACTCTATTTTCTGACTTTCAGAATAAGGAGTTGTTGCCCTATCATCCTCTGAAGAGGACCAGTGAGAACATTTGTCCACTATTTTTATGAACTCATGGGTTGAAACACATCTGTACCCACCCATTGATATTATTATCATTAATGGTCATTTTCCCTCATCTTTACCCAGAGGGAGTCTCTTCAAGTTGGTCCCTGCTGGTCTTTGATAGCTTCCTTGCTTTCTGTTATAATCAATGACCTAGGCTCATTTTGCACATTTCCTGCCCACAGTCTCAATTCAAACATCTCCAAAGAGGCTTTGTTCTTTTCAGTGGGAACAATATTTGGAAACCACAGTTTGGATGAGAGCTGTTGAATTCTACAACTAAATGCAACTGATAGGTTACCTCTGAATTCCCAGGGAGAATGGTCAAATTCAAAAAAATACAGAAATAACACACTTACCTATGTTAAAAGTTGTTACAAATCCTCACAAGAATTAAAATATTTTTCTAAGAAGTTTAAATCAGATGTTCAGCATTTAGAATCTCTGGGGTTAAGGTCTAGATACCTGATTTTTTTAAAAAAAATCCACAAATAATTGTGATATGCAGCTATTTTTCAGAAAGTGACCTTATTATAGGCTTATAAATTGTAATAAACATATTTTATTAGGCAGAACTATATAGATATGGTGTCCATGAAGTTAAAAACCAGAAGTGGAACCAATAGTTACTCAAGCTCCTTGATTGTATGCATAAATAAAAAAAGTTACAGTAGGCAAAGCACCTTGCTCAGAGTCACACAGTGAAGGACTAGAACCAAATTTTCCAAACAGCTGAATGTAGTTCTCTGTGGCTACTCTATCTATCCTGGCAGCTCTTGGAGGGTCTCTCACTGAGTAGAATATTCTTGAGCCCTCCACAACCTCAGTCTTCAAAAGTCGCCTCAACCTATTCCTGTCCTCTTCTTCCAATCCACTCTTGATCTCCATCAGATTTGATTCAAAGTATTGCATTCCACACCATAAAGGACTTGATACCTATCAACTGACTGCTGCTATAAGCCACCTTGGAACTGAGTATCCTTCTCCTCAATACATCTAATTTCCAGAACCTCCTACCACAGACTGTCCTGCACAGATGGTGTCCTACCTCTGTGAAGTCTGAGGCAGCAGCTTGTGGTCCCCAGGTCAGTGCTTCCAACCAAACAAACTACATGCTGGAGTCAACCATGAGGCTGGTCTTGTTGGGGTGCTCAATATAGAGAGTATTTTAAGTCAAAATTTGTGTCTTAAAAATTCATAGAATTCAAACTTTAAAACCATTATCCTTCATATTCAGAGGTTGAACATAAAGTAGGCCTTGAAATATCCTCTCACTAATAAGGGAGGATTAGGCAAAGTAACCCTCACTCATTCAGCCTTCTCACGCCAGGGGGAGATACAAGGAGACCTGTGCCCGGAGAGCAGCTGGACTGCTCCCGGGATGGATATTGATGCCATCGGTCCAGACACAGAGCCCAGCAACATGGCAAATATCCTAATAAAAAATTAAATACCACATTCCTAAGGGTGAGTGTGATGATCAACACAGAAACAGGACCTGAAGGAAAGAGGATCTGGCAACTGTTAAAGCAGGGACCATGACTGGCACTGTCCCTGAGTCTCTGAGCAGGTTCCCTTAGACCAGAAACACACATACTGTGTTTAAGGTTTTCTCCTGACATGGAGTGAAGCACCCTGGCATGTTCAGATGAGGATTATGCCTTGAAGGCAGTCCTTTGTAGAAATTTCCCTTGTTGCCTCCATTGTGGGACTTTGTCCTTTGTGAAGGACAATTTTCATTCTGGCTTGAGCGGTGGCACTATCCTCTGGATAGCAAAAAACATAACTCCCCCGTCACCCACTCCACATCCTCCCCAGGGTTACCCTGGACACCACTGCATTTACCACCTTCTTCTGACCTGCTACTATCATTCTCTAAGAAGGCTTCCCCTTTACAGGTTAACATTCTCTTATTCTCTCTCTCAGACATTAACTAAGTCATATGTTTTGGTCCCTTGTGTCAAATTCCAATGGCATTTTATTAGATAATGTTTGCTGTCTTTGAAAGGGAAAGCTTGACATTTCATGCCATTAACTGAGCTAAGTTTTGAGAACCACAGAAATATCCTATCTGTTAACCTAAGATAGCAACATCCTACTCAGATTGCATTCTATATTTGCAGCAATACTGAGATATAAGAATGACCAGGTTAATTTTCCATTTTACCAGTGAAGGACTGGGGGGTCTGTGTGTTTAAATGACATGCTCCCAAGGCTCAGGACAAGTCAGCAGCAAAATTAGGAATCCTGACTTCCACCTTAAGAACTGTCTTTATGTCCTCACTGTCTCTTAGGTAAGGGCACAACTCTGTCTTTCACATTTTGGGTGAGAATGTACCTCTATAGACCCAGATATAACACTGCTTTAAAATCATGAGAGACTCTGTGAAGCTATACTATAATGCAGAAATGTGTCACTCAAAAGGGAGTGAAGATGATGAGTCACAATCAATACACAACTAGAATGGAGAATGAAATTCCCCTATATGATCTTACATAGAAGTAGTAAACAAATCCATTGTCAAGTTGGGTAGTGTGATGGAATGATTTCTAAAATAAGTTTCATTGATCTAGTTTCTTGTATCCCCTTGAGTTATAGGAGACTATACATCAGCAGAATCGTGAATCAGTCTTAGTGAAAAGTGTAAAGGAAAAGGGAAGAGGAGAGCAGAGTAGCAGAATTGCTTCCATTGGCCATTGGTTTTGAGGCCTCATGAGCTTGTAATGGCTTGCATTACTTACAAGATGAAATGGTATCATCTATAGCCTAAATGTTTTTAAGTTTATTTATTTATTTTGAGAGAGAGAGAGATAGACAGATGGATAGAGAGCAAGTAAAAGAGGGGCAGAGAGAGAGGGAAAGAGAGAGAATTCCAAGCAGGGTCCACACTCTTAGTTTGGAGCCTGTACCCAAAAACCATGAGATCATGACCTGAACTGAAGTCTGATACTTAACCAATGAAGCCACTTAGGCACCCCTATTGTCTAACTCTTAATAATCACTCTAGCTAAGGTTTGGTGTTTCTGTATGTTAGGTATTTTCCAGACATTAACTAGTCATCTTTATAATCTTGATATACAGGTTTTATTCATCTCTTTTTATGAGCAATGAAACAGAGGTCAGAAAGGTATAAAACTTATCTGCAATGATAAACAGTAGAGCTGGAATTCACTCTAAGTCTATGCTCCAAAGGCATAATTCTCTTCATGACTACAGGAAACTCACACCCTCCTCCAACCCTATCTTCTATACTTACCAGAATTGTGTTTCTTCAGTTCAAACAATATCTCCTCTGAGACCAAAAATTAACCCTCCCTCCTTCTCTTGCTCCCTAGCACTCTATCTGTACCTATACTTATAACTCTGAGGACGATATATCTTCCTCTCCTACATTTTAAGTTGCTAGAGGCCAGTGAGTGAGAGTAGCTCACCCATCCCTGAGATATCCCTCTCAGCCTGAAAGTCAGAGATTCTGAATCTCTGGTTCTATCGGCAGCTGGGTGGTATGAGGGTAGAGAATACAGGACCTGGCCATTCTCCTGTTGAGCATTGCCTCTTCTGGAAATCCAGATCCCTTTCAGTTAGCCTAATGATGCGACCATCATTTTCTTTGTGCTCTATGATGGGGGAAATGTTGGGAAGAACTCCACAGTGCCTCACGAGATGCCCCTGGCAAGTGCTCTAAATGAGTATTTGCTGATTAAGTCAGGAGCAAGAGTGAGTGGAAACACCAAAAGGTGCTCTGTGTCCTTGCTTAGGAACCTTGTTCCTCTTTTCTGAGGGACAAAGGAGGGATGAAATGAGAAACCTTATGCCTTCATCCCTGGAATCTTGCCAGTAACAACAGAAGTCCAATTGAAAAAGAGAAAAAGAAAAAATTGGATATAAAAATAATATATATTGGAATGGAGTTATTTACTTTACAAAAGGATCCAAGTCAACGTTTCTTTTAACCAATAATTTTTGAAGTATGAAGGATATGTAATCAATATCTCTAGATCTCTAGGGAGGTTTTTTCAGAATATACAGAATATACAGAAGTATATAGAATATACTTCCCTCTCCATATGATCTTTGTAGCTATTTGTCATATGAATAATAGCCTTCATATGGTTGTAAACATAAGAAGAAATAACTCGAAACCATCTCTTTATAAAGAACACATACACTAGTAAATCTACTTGCTGGGAGATAATGCTCTTCACAGCCCATTTATTAAGCCCAATCATAACTGAACACTGGTTCATACCCCTTTGCTGCTCTATCCTCCCTTACTGTTAGCTCAGGGCCCAGTGATTTCTCTGAGCAGAACTGCCCCCTACTCTACAGACCCCTTTCCTCAGGCTGATTATGAGCTGAGATATTCTCTGTTCTGCTATACCCAGCACAATGGTCATGTCTGCTTTTCTTTTTCCATTTTGTTACAGACTCATTTGGTACATCTTTATAAGAATACCAGTGGAAGTTTGGAAAGGAAAATAAAGTCCTATGATCAGTCTAACATCTTGAACTTTTCTGGATAGGTTTTAAAAGCTCTGAATCACTTTAATATTCAGTTCCCTCCATTACTGTTTGAAAATCACATTGGAAATTTTGAGTTCATCAGTGCATTTAATAATATCATATGACAATATCTTTTAGGGTGGGAAGAGGAGTTGCAGGTGTAAATTGAGGACAATGAACAAGGGGACAAAAATTAAGTTGGAGACAGTAACAACAAAAAACCAAGTAACATATCTGGAGGGAGTCATAGGGGATGGGTGGCACCTGGTGAAATTATCATACTCATCAAAGCACCTCTAGAATGTCAATGTATCCACTCTACCCCCAGCTGATTTGTGGTCAAGCACATACGTTTTCCTAAGGTGTTCTCCCCAAAGGTGTGTCTACTTACTGAGGTTTACAACATCCCTTTTTTTCCTCAAATTGTGAGCTCCTAGAACATAAAAATTAGGCCCGCTTCTTCCTCTTTATTTCCTTCCTAAATATCTACTGGTAGAGTCTGCATACTGTGCTAAATATTTCATTAGTATTTTCCTTCATCTTATCTCCAAGTTCTCCTTCTCAGAACAAAGAACATGCTACATAAAGCATGAGAACACTTGAGCTTGACTTCCTGCCCTACCATTTCTTGCTGTCATAGCCAAAAGAATTTCCCTAATACTCTTGAGTCTTGGCTTTCTTTGAAAAAATTTTTAATGCTTATTTATTTTTGAAGGAGAGAGGGACCGAGTGTGAGTTGGGGAGGGGCAGAAAGAGAACAAGACACAGAATCGAAAGTGGGCTCCAGGCTCTGAGTTGTCAGCATAGAGTCTGATGCGTGGATCAAACCCACAAACTGTGAGATCATGACCTGAGCTGGAGTCAGATGCTTAAGTGACTGAGCCACCTAGGTGCCCCTGGAGTCTTGGTTTTCTTATCTGTAAAAAATGAAACTAACAATACCTATTGTTATTATTACCTATCATCACTTTCTTATTGAAAATCAAATAAAAACACTTCAAATTTCGAAGCATTACATGTCATTATGTTATTATTTGCCTTAGACGAGATAGTGGGTGCTGGGTAAGAAGCAGGGTGCTCCTAAGACATGTGCTCACTCACTTTCAGGGAGTGTGGCAGCGCACCTCACTCGATGTTTCATGAAATGGCCGATGCGTGTTCCTGGCTGCTGTCTTTGTGAACCTTTTCTGATCTACTCTCTTATCTGCTTAGTGCATTAGGGTCTCACATGTTGAGTGAGTCACTCACTACCTGAGACACAGGTGCAGAAAGTCAGGAAGAAACAGTGGGAGGCAAAGTGTCAGCCTTGCCCATTCAAGACCCACTTTCTGCACCCACAATCCATAGCTTCTGTTCCATGCTGCCTTGTAAATCACACTAGCTTCACTAAAAAATGCACAGCCCTGTTCTTCTTCTCTCAGGTCCCAATTTAAACCTCCCAGCTTGGGAATCTCAAACTTCCTGTTTCATTCTGCCTTGCAGCCTCATTCTCCACCCAATCAATGTGTCCTCATGAAAGCTCCACATTCTCCACAGTGCTTCACCCAAGGATTAAATGACAAGAGGATTTGCTTCCTATACACTGATGAGAAATTGCTCTTTGTCAACATAATGCCCTCTTACTTTGTGAAAGGAAATGTGGCTGGCTGTGCTTTTCCCTATAAGGATGACTTTGGGTCTTCTAAACTAAATTACCCAATTCCAATCTTTCTTTCCCAAAACCTCATCCCAAAGGCCTATAATATTAATCTCTCATAATATTAAATTTGCATATAAAATTCCATAAAAATTAATAATCTTCCATGCCTGAAAAAAATGAAGTTGGCTAATGAGGCAAAGAGTGAGCTCATCTTCACTGGCAAGGACAGGAGTTATCAGAATGCCTATCTAAGTGGTCATATCTTCTTCCCTTTGGTGGTTGCTAGTAACTATGAGATAGAAGATTGCTTATTTTAAGTTTCTCCATTGTGTATAAACACACTGTGTGAGACACTATGACGTAAAAGGTACCCACACATTGTACCCACAGTCAAACCATAAACACCATATGCTTGATGAAGATTTGACCAAAACTATTAAAACTACATACACTCAATTTGGAATTTTGTTTGTAGACATTTAGCCCACAAATACACTTGTACATCGAGGTACAGATAAAGGTTTTTCATTGTGGCTGATATGAAACATGTAACAGCAAAAAACTGAGAACAGTGTAAATATCCATAGAAAGGTCTGAGTAAAGTGTGCAATAAAATAAAATTCATTATTATTCAAAATTATGACATGGTAGCTTTAAAATTTTTTTTAATGTTTATTTCTGAGACACAGACAGACCATGAGCAGGAGAGGGCAGAGAGAGAGGGAGACACAGAATCCGAAGCAGGATTCAGGCTCTGAGCTGTCAGCACAGAGCCCAATGGGGAGCTTGAACTCATGAACGATGAGATCATGACCTGAGCCAAAGTCAGACACTTAACTGGCTGAGCCACCCAGGTGCCCCTGATATGGTGGTTTAAAAAAGAGTCCACCTCCTGGATACAGAGAACAAACTGAGGGTGGATGGGGGTGGGGGAGAGGGGAAAGTGGGTGATGGGCACTGAGGAGGGCATTTGTTGTGATGAGCACTGGGTATCGTACGGAAGCCAATTTGACAATAAATTATAAAAAAAATAAAAAAATAAAAAAGAGTCCACAAATTCTTTGATACTCCTCTCTTCAGAGATGCAGTCAAATCCCCTATCCCTCACTCTTTGAGAGTAGGGTGGGCTCAGTGACTCACTTCTAACAAACAATATGGCGGAGGGGATGGTGTGTGACTCCCAAGACTAGGTTTTAAAAGGCAATACAGCTTCTTCCTTTCTATTTCTCTTGGAACATCTCCTTGCTTCTTTTCTTAGTCCACTTCTTGGAGAAGCCAGCTTCTGTGTCATAGTGACATTCAAGCAGGCCTACGTAAAGGTCCAACAAACAGCAAGAAACAGAGGCTATTCACCAATAGCCAGGGAAGGGCATCATCTCAGAAGTGGGTCCTCCAGCCCCAGTCAAGCCTTCACATGACGACAGTCGCTGGCAACATCTTGGCCACAATGTCATGAGACACCTTGACCCAAAACTACTTAGCTAAGCCACTCCTGCACTTCTAACCCATAGAAACTGTGAAATAAAAAATATTTCTTGTTTTAAGCTATGAAATTTGGAAGTAATTGATTACGCAGCAATAGATAATTAATAGGCATAGCTAAATAAGACTTCCTGAATAATGTATCATTTGCATTAAAAAAAGCTTCCTGCCTCTTATCAAAACTCTTTTTGTGTCATATACTTAAATATGGTTACCTGCTCTAAGGAACAATAATAATAATTTTTTAATGTTTATCTATTTTGAGAGAGAGAGAGGGAAACAGAATCCCAAGCAGGCTCCATCTGTCAGTGTAGAGCCCCATGCGGGGCTTAATTCCATGAGCCTTGAGATCATGATCTTAGGTGAAATCAATAGTCAAATGCTTAAGCAACTGAGCCACCCAGGCGCCCCTGGAACAACAATAATTATTTTCTACCTGTAGAAGAGAAACATTTCCTTAAGTCTTAAAAAAAACAAAAAACAAACAAACAAAAAAAACCTTCGGAATCATCTAGTTGACATTACTTTTGGAATCACAAGGATCTTGATGAAATTTACAGTCTAATTTAGGAATGCAACTTAGGAAAACGAAATTGAGACAAACAGCAAAAGGCAAATACAATAAGAAAATAATTTAAATTGCTTTTAAAAGAAAAGTGTTAAAAAAAACTGCTACTTGGCAGTCTGTCATCAATCTTTAAATATCCTATTCCATATAACAAAAATTGTGCAATTTGATAATAATGATAAAAATAACTACTGATGATTGAGTGTGCTAAAAGGTTACATAATTTGTTGCATGTGATCCTCATGACAACCCCAAGTTAATTACTGTGACAGCTCCACTTTCAGATGAGGAAATTAAAATTTCACCAAGGTCAAATAACTTGCCTGACGTCACACAGCTGATAAGAGAAGGGAAGCCACAATTTCAGCACCTGGCCTTTGGACTCCACAGGGGGAACTTTCAACCATTACTCTGTAGCCGATGTCATAATGCCCCATGTTGTACACCAGCTCAGGCTTGTTGTGAGATTGTGGTTTTATCAGACAGTATCTGGGTCATTAACTAAGTACTCAGAATGTGCACAGTACAAGGCTAAGCACTTACGTGCATTATTTCCATCAGTTCTCACAACCACTTTACGAGGAGGGACTGTTATTATCTCCGGTTTACAAATAGTTAACTGAGCTTGAAAGAAGTTAGGGTGCCCAAGGTCCAGCACTTAGAGCCCAGCTTCAAACCAGAGAGTCTGACTCCAAATGTCAGGCAGTGCAGGAAACATATATTTCTGAGTAATTAAGGCTGGTAAATTAAGAGGAGGTACAATGGACAGGAGATGGCTGTGTCTTTCCAGAGATAATCATGGGGTTGAAAGCTTTACAGAAAGAAAAGGAAATGAAAATTCTGCAACATTTCAGTCCCTACCATCTGGGGGATTCAAAAGTGCTTTTGTAGGCATCCATAGACGTCGATTCACTTTAAGTGTGTGGCCCACGGCACTGTGTTAAACTCTCCATGAGACCAAGAACAAGCAGCTGATGCACGTTTTCCAGGACTTTTCATCATCAAGTTATCAATGTTATGTCTTTGGGGGGGAGGGTAGATCTGATAGCAGTTTATTTATTCACTCATCAATTATTATTAAGCTCCTGCAATGTGCCAAGCATTCTTCCAGGAGCTGGTTCTACAGCAACAAACAAAACATAAAAACTCTTGCCTGCATGGGACTTATGCTCAGGCTAGAAAAAAGAGGCATTATACAAAATTAGTACACCTGTCATCTAGGTTAGACTGTGCTAAGTGCCTTGGAGAAAAATAAAACAGGGTGGAAGATGAGGAAATTGGGGGTGAGGGTTGCACTTTCAATTAGACTGCTCATGGAAAAGCTCACTTGAAAGGTTCAAATTATTACTCTACATAAACTGTGCAGACTCCAACAGTAATTTTTCCCTCCTGAATTAAAATGGCTATATGATGGGTGCCTGGGTGGCTTAGTCGGTTAAGCGTCTGACTTTGGCTCAGTCATTACATCATGGTTCGTGAGTTCAAGCCCCACATCCGGCTCTCTGCTCTTAGTGAAATGCCTGTTTCAGATCCTCTGTCTCCCTCTCTCTCTCTGCCCCTCACCTGCTCTCTCTCTCTCTCTCTCAAAAATAAATAAACATTTCAAAAATAAAATAAAATAAACTGGTTATATGAATAATTGCCAACGGTCATTTTCATGGTACTGTTACAACTATTTAGGCAAAGCAGTAGATCAACCAGGTGGGGGCCCAACCTGTTGTAATAGCTATCAAAAGTAATTTCAGAAAACTGGATAATCAATTGTCATATTTTCTAAATACAGTGTCTGTATTTGCATGTGATGACTAAGCCTTTCTTTTAAAAATCCTTTGCTAACACAAGGCAAGAGATCTAGTGGGAAAGAAAGGGTTAGTTTTACAGAGACTAAGAACTTTAAAAGAGGAGCCCAGCAAGTCAAGGCTATTCCTCAAAATTCTTGGGCAAAACTTATCGGGTTGGTTCATTGTCTCCCAGCTACTGTCTAACCTCTCGGGGCCTCAGTTCCCCCATCTGAACCACAAGGGGTCATCTCTAGAAGACAGGCTGTGACCCCGGCACCAGGGTGTGCAAAGGCTTATCTTCCTCATCACCTTCTGCAGCCAATTCCTGAACCAAATGTCTTCTTCTAAGTCCACCTGCTCATGGGTATTCCACACTATGGAGCAGTTTGTAGAGTCACTTTATCAGCGCATAGAGCTCACTCTACAAGGCAATGGCTGACAACAGAAACATCACTGGCATTGCATGTGTGAAAGCATGAGTGGAATAGTGATGAGCTATCTTAAAGTGGGGTACAGGACAGAATGTCCTTGCACATCATTTGGTCCCTGATATATGTTGGCCCTACCCAGCATAACAAACCAAAGACCCCTCCTCTTTCATGCCCACCCAACCCAGCACACCTGCACTCACTGTTCCATAACATGACATCAGAGCAATGGCCAGCATGGACAGCAGGCAGTCCCTTTAACACATGAAAGCCACCGTTGGGACCCTGTCTCAGGGACCACTGGTAGCCTTTTCTGGTAGTCTTTTCTAGTGAGCCCATGGCACTGACATTGGCCTCCTTCTCCTTCCCCAACAGAAACTCTTCCTTCCCACCTCAGTGGCCAGGAAATGCCCACATGGGTCTAGCACCAGTGAGGACCCAGCTTTCCTCAGGCTTCACCAGAGAGAGGCCATCGGCAGCAAGCCATCACCCTTCCCTTCCTTTGGCACTTCCATTCTGCTTCACGCATGACTGCTAGGGCAGGCCCTGTGTCTTTCCCTCCATGCCCTCCTCCCAGACTCCACATGAAGTCTCTCACACTTCCCACAGCTCCTGGCGCACCAACGCCTGCCCACGTCCCTGTAATTCACACACTATCTGAGACTCTTCCCTAGAATAATTCTTTATTCCATCACTAAGGCGCCCAATTCATGGTGATAGCAATAGATTTCTCAATTTCCTGACCACAATGGACTCTCTAATTACCACCCCTCAACCACAACTTGGCATCCTTTCAGAAGTAATGTTCCTGCAGACTCTATTCTTACCCCTCTACCTCCCTCCCCCCACCTCATGTCCTGCATCAGGAAGAACTGCTACCCGAATACTAACTCTTTCATCACTCTCCCCCACATACACACACACAGCACATACATGCACAAAGGGTTAGCTACAGTAGGGCTTGTAGACCCTGCTTTGGTCCAGAAGTGGGCGTGCGTGTACACACACACACACACACACACACACAGAGCAAGAAAAAAATTGCATGAGTTGAATCCTGTTTTAAGTGTGTATTTGTGTAATTATGTTTGCTGTTTAGTTCTGTGTTTCACCAATTGCAAGGACGGTCTAACTAAAGGAGATCAGCACCCGTCCACCCACACCCACACTTGCACACACATCTAGAGCCAACAATGAGCACACGGTTCACACACATACCTCATCGACTCCTGCCTCTGTTCCCACTCTCCTGGAAGGATGGCCTAGTGACAAAAACCAGGAGCACAGTCCACAGAGTGCAGCAGCAGCCCTGGTGAGCGGTGGCTGTGTTCCTGTTAATGGATTTCAAATGCAAATGACTGCAAATCTCAAGATCAGGTTTGCTAGTTAATTAGTAATCATGGTCTTCCTCTGAGAACATCCCTTAGAACCTAGAGAAAAACGTGACCACCTGACCCTCTCTGACCCCTCCAGGTGCTGAATTCAGCAGTGAGCATGCCCACGTGCCTCACAAAGGAACACAAACTGACTCAACCAGTAGATAATAAAAAGCAAAAGAAAATAAACCATCGCAGTGTACCACTGACATTTACTAGCACAATCTGCTGGTTTGTGATTTGAAGGAAATAATTTTGAACGTGTTTTTAGAATAGTCTTCTTTTCTTGTGTGTAGAAGACCTGTCCGCCAGCATTTCTGTGCTATGGAGGTCCTTTGGCAGTCTTGTGCCTCCTAAAAACCTCACCTAGAGTTACATTTTTATTTTTTATCTTTTAAAAATGTTATTTATTTTGAGATGGGGGGCAGAAGGGGAAGAGAGAGGGAGAGAGAGAATCCCTGTCAGTGCAGGGGCTGACTCGAGGCTAGATCCCACGACACTGGGATCAGGATTTGAGCTGAAATCAACAGTCGGATGCTTAACTGACTAAGGCACTCAGGTACCCCAAAAATTACATTTTCAAAAGCACGAGACAAAATACCTAAGGCTACAAAGAAAACAAATTCAATTGAATTAGTTAATAGAATATTTTTTAATTGCAATATAATAATGCATGTTGTTGCTTTAATGATAGATACGCTAACAAATCTAGCAACAGGACTAACAGCTATTACAATCTCAAAATAGTAATAAATGTAAGTAGTATCTTGAGATTATCTTCAAAATATGATACAAAAGTAACTGTGGCTTCTCTTGGAACCAAATTCTTAGGTACTTCTAACACTACTCGTGTTTGTGACCTCACTGTATCCTTAAAAGACATGCCAAATTTCAGCTGGATTTTAGCAAAGAAGAAATACATAAATATTGCTCCTTCTAAGTTCCCTTGCTTTCTGATTTATATCCATGAATCCCAGGTTAAGAGCTCTGCTCTAAACTTTCCTGGCAGACCCTCCCTCAAATGTGCCATTCCAAGTGTAACCCGTAAGCCTGTTTTTGCCAGTCCCAAGGAAATACATAATAAAATTAGAAGTTTTGGAGGGGGGCACTTGTGGGGAAGAGCACTAGGTGTTATATGGAAACCAAGTTGGCAATAAACTATTAATAAAAAAAAGAAGAAGAAGGTTTTGCTGCAACTTGACAAAATAATTTTATGTCCTTTCACCCTAATAATTAAAAAATGGAGTGGGTATTTGTGTGTGCCTGGTTTTTCATTTTGTTTTTCTTGTAATTCATTTGTATCTTAAGTTTACAAAAATCTCAGTCAGTGACATAGTGGAGATTTTTTTAAAATTCTCTTTAGCATAGATGGTGTAAAACACCCCACTCAACGGTTATTCTTGGATTCTCAGACAATTAATTGCTTTTATGGCCCAGTGAAAATTCAGGAAAAATTTGGGCCATTGGACCTAAATTTATAAATTGTGTATATCACCTGGAAAAACTAACGTCACAATTTATTTTAATCTTGCCATTTTATGGGGACATAGACATTAAAATGGACTCAATTTATCTTTTGAACAGTTCACTTCCTTGTCTTCATTTTTCTCATCACCAACCATTAGCTGAAATGTCATCAGGAACAAGCAAACCCTGCAGACCAGGTTTTGGGAAACACTGACCGACCATAATTCTTTGGCATCGTGAAGTCAAAGAATTTAGGGCTAAATTTAGGAGAAGGAATGGAAAATTAAGGAGCAAGGAGGCCTGCTGGGCACCAACGCCTTTTGTCTACATCATCTCACTGATATTCACAATGGCCCAACTGTAGCAAGGGCCTGAAGTGCTCTCCGAATGCTTGTCTCCTCAGCATTAGGGACTAGTTGGGTTGGATCACTTGGTATCATGTCTAAGGACCACCAACTACCACTGCCTCATTATACAGATGAAGAAGCTGGGGTCCAGGAATTTTGCCAGGTGTGCATAAGTATGGTGACAAAAGGTCCAGATATGACATTAGGCAGACCTGAAGTCAAAGCCCAGGTCTGCTTACTGGCTTAGAATGCAGTGCCACATAAGCCTCAATGTCCTTAACCTAGATGAAGACGGAAATGGTACCTATTCAATCACATTATAAAGAGATAAAGAGATAAATGCTATAATACAAGTAGAAGCCTTGGTGTTACTTAATAGCTACTCAGTAAGTCGGTTATGTTTATTAAGATTATTATGCTACATATACAGCTGTGACTGGAGCCCAGACCCCGCACTCCCAAACCAGGGCAACCTTCAAAGATGTCAGTATCTCCTTCGCTCCCAAATCAGGTTTCTGAATACAGTAGGTACTCATTAATGTTTAAAAAGGAAAACTCATCAAGCACCTACTTTGCACAAGGCCCTGTACGACATACTGGCATCTATGTTGTTGCCTGAGTGTAACAGTTTAAAAGCTTAGCCCCAGGGCACCTGGGTGGCTCAACTGGTTAAGCGTCCAACTTCAGCTCAGGTCATGATCTCATGGTCCATGAGTGCAAGCCCCACATCGGGCTCTGTGCTGATAGTGCAGAGCTTGCCTAGGATTCTCCTTTTCCCTCTCCCTGTCCCTCTCCCACTTGTGCACAAGTGTGTGCACTCTCTCTCTCTCAAAATAAATAAACTATAAAAAATAAAAAATGGAAGTTTAGTCCCTGGGTAAAAACAAAAGATATGATTCAGGCCAGACCGAGGTACAAGGACCATGGTACCTAGAGGGTTTGCTGCCCTAGTGACACGGCCTAACCTGGCCTGAGGATGTCAGGTAAACATGTCTGCTTGGGAGCCGTGGAAGCTGTGCAGGTATAGGGGCCAGGAATGTGATGACAGTACCTCCTCCTCCCCATTCTCTGGAAAGCGCCCTTACTTAAACTTTCATCACCTCCTGTCCTTGCTTCCAGCCCCTGAAAACACAACACCAAGCACCTCCAAAACATAGGTCAATTCGACATACAGGTGTATGTGTGCTATAAACAAGGCACTATCAGAATAGCAGCAACAGCAGCATGGCATGCTTCCTGTGTCCTCTGCATTATGTTAAATCATTCCCATGCATTATTTCAACTCCTCCTCTTCACTACCCTCTGAGGTAGCACCTGTCATCTCAGTGTCACAGACCAGAAACCCGAGACACACAAAGAATAACTGGCCAGAACTTATGTAACTAGTAAGAGGTGAAACCGGAATGCAAACCCAGGCAGTCTGGTCAAACCTGTGCTAGAACATGAATGTGAGTGGTGTTCCCATAACCTCATGGCCAAGAGAATGTAAGAAGTCAAGTGGCTACCATACAAAAGACAAGACAGCATTGACTAATGCTATTGACAAAGTACACAATTGGGAGGGACTAGAAAGAAACCAGAGGCACGGATAGATGGGAGTGCGAAGGGGGGAAGGAAAGACATATTGAGCCAAGGGATCAGCCTATGTGAGGCTCAGAGGTTAGAAAGAACAGAACCTGTTTTAGAAACTGCATTGAAAAGATATGACCAGTGAAGACAGTTGAGGGAAAGTCAGGGACACTACTGGAAAAGCACATCGGAGTCACACTGTGGATCTTCTAGCCTTGAGCCACAAGGAACCATCACAGATAAGAAACTACTCAGTGTGGTCATAAGCATGACCTAGATTTCTGAGCTCTCTGCCCAGGCCTCAAAACGCTGAAATATCTGTCTCTTTAAGTCTTTGGTCAGAATATCTAGTGTCCCCACACCTCCAAACAGAACAAGTACATATCAGTAACTAACTCTGGAGGTTGCACAAGCTGCCTGTCCATTGAAGGGACACAGAAATGGGGAACTCCACGGCCCAGAGATCTCCTAAAGATCAAGAGAGCAGTGAACCACCTCACCGATGCTGATGAGAACATCTGTCTCTCCCTGTGCTGACCTTCCCAAAACAACACGTGATTCTGGTTTCTGTTCTAAACCCTAAAATAGTCAGAGTCTGGTCTTCAGGATAGATTTCAAATATTCTTTCTTTTAAGGTCGCTTTTTCATTCTTGATTTTACCACTCCGATATTTTTTTCATCATTCACCACTCAGCTTGGCTCACTGCTCTTTCTGCATTTGTGGTGC
This sequence comes from Mungos mungo, assembly GCA_004023785.1. NCBI lineage: Eukaryota > Metazoa > Chordata > Mammalia > Carnivora > Herpestidae > Mungos > Mungos mungo. Next base: position 14,563 of record PISW01007873.1, on the reverse strand, counting down.
AGGCTTCACCTGATATATCTATGTCCTCTGTCTTCCTATGTAAACCCTGTTCTTGTAAAGCCAAGTTTAAATTCACTTTGCCATGAAATTTCTCTTAACACTCAATTCATGTTGATGTATGTTTCCCCTTTTATGAGATACTGAAGTAACAGTAGGTTCAAGAGTATGTGGTTCTGTTTTATAGATGTGCCTACCCCAAAGAGCTCTGAAGAATGCTAGCCACTCATCAAGTCCTACTGGCTGAGTTTCCTCAAACGCTCCATCATGGCCAGTGTCAGGTGGGGACTGAGCTAAGAGGAGACAGCTGAGCCCTGGTGGTGTGTCTCCATCTTCCTAGCTCTGAACACATTATCGGATTCTCCCTTCCTGGAAGAAAATCCTATAGAAAACAAGATGCGCATCTGCTTTTATTTTACCAGGAATAAACTAGGGGTGGGTAAGATATCCCTAACAGGTGAATGAAATGTTTGAATAGAGATAAGACAGCTCTTGGGGGGTGTTTCCATGTGAAATCATCAGATGGTGGTTCAGTGATCCCCCTCATCTGATGTCCTGGGAAGGGCATAGTGCTTGGAATCAAACTAGCCCAGGCTTGGCTATCAGAGTCTCTACTTACTTGCTACACTCATTTAAATTCTCTGAAGCTTAGTTGCCTGCTAATTTTCTGTAAATTAGAGGTGACAATATGCATTACATAGTATTATTTTGAGCTGAAGCTGAGACAGTATGCACCTGACATCCAGCGTCAGTTTTCCAGTCTCTCCGTAACTGGTCTTTTCTGAAAATATAGTCAAATAAAATCCAGCATGCAGTGGCATTAGCTTAAATTCTGTTTAGAACTCTTCCTCCTCTTCCTTCCTCCTCCTCTTGATTTCGGCTCAGGTCATGATCCCAGGGTCGTGGGATCAAGCCCTTCATTGGGCTCCTTGCTGAGCATGGAATCTGCTTGGGATTCTCTCTCTCTCTCTCTCTCTCTCTCTCTCTCCACGCTCCTCTCTCTGTGCCCCTCCACCCCTTAAAAAAAAAAACAAGAAACAAAAAACTCTTCTTCCAGTCCATTGGCCACCGGGAAGAACCTCACCAGAGGGTTGGGCTGGAAGAGGCAGGCTTTTCCCTTCATGGACCACTGGCTCCCACACAGAACTGATTCCCAGGGCCCAGGAGGGTGGAGCAAAGCCAGGCCTAGCCCAGAACTTTGTTCTACAGGACCATCCCCTCCCCCCACACACACGCACACACACATGGCCATACTAGGGCACTCACACTCACAGGCACATGCCATCCACACCCTTCCCATCACAAATCATCTCTCGTGGTCACCACAGCCCACAAACTTGAAGCTGTACCTCTTTCATTGTATCGCAGTTGGTTTCCCTTCTTTTGTTCCAAGTATAAGCTCTTCACACCAGAGGCTACCTGGGAGGCGGAAAAACTCCTGGTGGGGGCAGGAGTAATTTCTCTGCTCAGAAGTGTTCAGAGGAAGGGGAGAGGGTACAAGTGACCAGTACTGAGCGTTACAGCATTTCCTTCCCTTGGGAAATATCTATTATTCAGCAGTTTGTTGCTGCCTCTTACCCCGTGGACAGGAACACGTGCACACCCAGGTGTGGGTCCAAGGAGGGCGTTGTTAGGAATAATACCTGACCTTTTATTCACATGTTAGTCATAAAGCCTCAATTTATATCACAACGAGTAGTTCTCAGAACACTTTAATCTATTATTTCTTTCATCACAACAACCCCATGTGATAGGGCAGGTATTTTAATCCCCATGAAAAAACTGAGGGAAGACACTAAGAAAAATGACTTGCTAAAGGTCACTCAAAGAGAGACAGAGTCAAATTTGTAGTAATTTCATTTCAATACAAAAGTCCAGGGGCACCTGGGTGGCTCAGTTGGTTAAGTGTGCAACTTCAGCTTGGGGGTCATGATCTTGCTGCTCCTGAGTTTGAGCCCCATGTGGGATTCTGTGCTGACAGCTCAGAGCCTGAAGCCTGCTTCAGATTCCGTGTCTCTTTCTCTCTTTGCCCCTGCCCATCTCTCTGTCTCTTTCTTTCTCTCAAAAATCATGTAAAGTAAAATAAAATAAATAATAAATAAATAAACAATGCAGGAGTCCAATGTTCACAGACTCTGAAGTCAGTAAATACTTCATTAAATAGAAAAGTTTCTTTTTCTGACTAAATATGTGTTCATTCATCCAACCAATTCCAAGTTTACTCTCTGCCATATCTCCCAAAGGGGAAAATCTCAGATCCTATCAGTTATCAAATTCTACCATCTTCACCTTAGAGATGGCCACTTCTCCTTAAGCTCACACCTTGTGGTCTCCACCACAGCTCCCCTGCCCCAGGCCCAGAGAACACGTGCCCACATGGGCAAGGGAGCCCAGCATCACCCAGACCCATTGGTCACAGCACGGGACAGCTGACCCAACCTGGCCCAGTGGAATCTCTCAGAAATTAGGATTTGAGACACAGAGTCTGGATCATATTGCACTGGGCGCTAAGTCAGTGGGGTCGTGTCATGTTACTGAGAGACAGGGAAATGAAAGCTTCACTGAAAATACCTGTTTATCCAGAAGAGGATGGAATAAACATGTAGAAAGTAGCAGAAATGAGAGACAACTCAAATCCAAAGAAAGAACAGCAGAAACTCATTGTCATTATTTTTCCTATTCCTGTGAAAGCCAAGGTACAACTGAATTTCATCTGATACTCCTGCTTCTTCATCAAAATACCAGCTGTGCTATTACTACCAGCACCTCTTCTACTGCCAACCACCACCACCACCACCATCCTTTCTTCCAGACAGTGTCTGGGCGTCTCCTTGCCTGGCAACCACACTGCTTCTGGCAGTCCTGGGATGACGGGCTCTCCCTTTCTCCCTCTGTTCCGCATCAATAATGTCACCAACAATCCCGACCCAGTCCAGTCGAACACACCCTGCTACCATGTGTGTGGTTCTGTCCTTTACAAACACTTGTAATAATCACAGGACCTTCAGATCTCCACAAAGTCTCTGAATTGTTTGGCATCCCCCCTAGAATTGTACTTCTTAGATCAGGATACATGCAACCTGGGGAGATGTGGTGACATGCTGAGAGGTCCATAGCACATTTTTCTTGGAAATTGCATTTTAGGCCAGGAGCATTGGAGAAGAGTAAGTAATATGGATCAATATTTTGAATTATGAAAAATGTGACAGTATAAAGTAATAGCATGCAAATTTACATGATACTTTTCAACACAAAATACTAAGTTTTACAGAAATATCCCCTTGTGATGAGACCCTAGTATGTTGGCCTCCCCCTTGGCCCTCGCCCCAAGGGAAAATGTGAAAAGAAAGCCACAGGAAATGTCTTAAAGGCACTGACAAGGTCTTAGAGCCATGCGCAGGCTCTCTCTATCACTGCTGCCCTCTCTCTGGCTCAGTCTCTCTTTCCACATGCTTCCCTCTCTATTCTGCTCCCTGGGAATCAGCATGCCCACCCAATCCCCCCTCTCTGCTAGGTGCCAGTGCTGAACAATATTCTCCTACTTTATTGTGTTACAGAGAAACAGAACAGAACTGGTTCTCACTGAATGTCTTACGGCTCAATCGGCTTTTACTTAAAATCTCCTCTCCCTTAATTCATTTTAGTGGGCAAAATGGAAGTTTAAGAAAGGGCCCAGAGATCCCTCTAAAGGAATGCCTTCCCCAGGTCCCTGCAGGGAAACTGATCTTATGTGCATCCTGAATCACCAGATCCCATGCAGGTACCACATTCCCAGCATGAGCACCTAACCCAAAGACCGCAAATCCTTATTTCAACCGGCCCTTTATGAAGTGGCTTGCTGTGTGATCACAAGACAACTTAGATTCCCTTTCTGAGTGTGAGACATAGAATTTGCAGCAGCATCAATTAGTAGTAAGAGCAAAATTTAAAGATAGAGAATCAGAAATAAGAGCTGTAGTGAGACACTCTTGAACCTTCTCTCCCCACACCAGTGTCCCTCTGCCCACATTCTTTTGACAACTCTGAGTGGACAAAGTAGGCTTTAAAATGCGGGAAGTAGAGACACCCTTCCTTTTATTTCCTCTCTTGAACTTCCTGTTTTCTGCCTCTTCATGACTAGCACACCCAGACAGAGGACAAGCTGACCTTCCCTCCATTCCATGCTTACATTAGTGGGGATTGCTGGATTGAATCCTGACTCTTTGCAGCCAAAAGAAGCTGCTTGATACACGCCTTGGATCCAGACAGACGCACATGAGACTGGATGGGGGGACAAGGTCTGATGACAAACAGCACGTCTCTCAGCACCTGCCTGCACTCTGGCGGCTCCAGTTGTCACTGGGTCCAGTTCCAATGCCTGGTTTTTAGTTCCCTTAGGATGGGTGCTCTCCTGAACGGCTGCACGCTAGGTTGTGAGAGACTGCCAGCCTTTAATCTTCAGTGCAGGAAACATGTTTGAATTCCTGGAGTGAATTCACCTACATTCAAGCAGGGCCTACATACTGCATTCATAAGAGAGCACAACTGATCACATCACTGCCCTGGACTTAACACGAACAGCCAAATAAATGAGCAAAAATCATGTGTCATGTGCCATGAGGAGGAAAGAAGGAATAATATATAATCTCTGCTTTTTAACAACTCTGTGTAATTGGGAACACATGCTTGTAAACCAACATGTATTTTAATAAATACGGTGCATGCTATACTAGTGGTGTGAACAGAGTGGTGGTGTGCAAGCAAAGACGATACAGGAAGTCAATAGGAGGGGGTCAGGGAAAGCCTCAGCCCAGCTCTACTCGAAGAAACTCTGAGGAATTTCATTTCTACTTACATTTGTACATTGCTATAGCTGTGTTAACCTCCTGGGAAGATAGACATCTTCTGTCAATGATCTTAACTGATTTCCCCCACGCCCTCCCTTCCAGAATAGTGGCTTCCTGAGATATGGACCCACCAGGCTCAACTTTTTAATCTTTCCTTAGAATGAGATGATAGTACACCCCTCCCTCACCCTCTCACTTTCCCTCTACTCATCACAAGGTTCTTCACAAGGGTTCAACTTCTGTCTCCCAAAATAAACCCATTCGAATAGGGCTCATGTTGGAAGGGATGTTGCCAGGCATTTTACCCAAAAAAGGGTAGCTGTTGCACCCCACTCTACATATTGGTATCTAGACTTAGCAGGAAAAATGCCAAACATGAAATCAGAATGCTTGGAATTAGAAACCCAGCTCCTCCTCACTTAGCACTTTAGTTATCCTGGAAAAGATATTAAACTATTTAACCTTCCTGAAACCCCACTTGGTTTGTCAATAAGATGGAAGTGGTGGGCACCTGGGTGGCTCAGCTGGTTAGGCATCTGACTCTTGACTTTGGCTCAGGTCATGATCTCAGGGCCATGAGACTGAGTCCCATGCTGGTCTCCACGCTGGGTGTGAAGGCAGCTTAAGACTCTCTCTCTCTCCCCCTCTCTCTGCTCCTCTCCCCAACTCGCACTCTCTTTCTCTCTTTCAAAAATAAATAAATAAATAAATAAATAAATAAATAAATAAATAAATAAATAAAATGGAAGTAGCATTATGTTCTTCACAGGGTAGCTGTGACCTTAAATGATATTCATCCTGCTATAAAATAGTAAATTGAATCTACAATTTCAATTCTGTAAAATATGGGGCTACATTATTTCAAGATTAAATAAATGGGCTGAACCCACAAGGTAAGCCGGCCGGGACTCCCAGGCCCCGCAGTGATCTGGCGCCCCCTGGTGGGAGCTGTTAGATCGTGATAGGAGCATTCTGGGGCCCAAGCTGGTTTGAACTTCTGGCAAAATGGCAGTGATTGGAGGACTCTTCAGGTTTGCTGAGGCCCATTTCTTTGTCTAGTTATCTGGGGACACTGGAGACGCGGGAACGCATGCTCAACGTCCACACTTCCTAAGAGTAGGTTACTGCTTGACCAACATCCTCCCATCATCCCAGCCCTGGTAACCACCATTCTACTCTCTGCTTCCATAAATTCAACTCTTTTTAGATCCCATATATAAATGGGATCAAGCAGCATTTTTCTTGCTCTCATTTAACATAATGTCCTCCAGGTTCATCTATGTTGCAGATGGCAGGATCTCCTTTTTTAAGGCTGAATAACATTCCGTTGTACGCATACGCCACGATTTCTTTATCCATCCATCCATTAACAGACATTTGGGTTGTTCCCATATCTCAGCTATTCGGAACAGTGCTGCAATGGACATAGGACCACAGATGTCTCTTCAAGGTAGCGCCTTCATTTCCTCGGTTATATATCCAGGAGAGTGATCGCTAGGCAATATGGTGGTCCTATAACCAACATTTACTGACCAGACATCATGTGCCAAGAACTATGCCAAGCATCCTTTATGTAGCAGTTCAGGTAACCCTCCCAACCCTCTGAGGCAGGTGTTATATTGATTGTCATCTCCATTTCATATGGATAAATATAGAAGTTTCCATCACTTTCCAAAGTCACACAGAGAGGCAGTGGCAGAGCCAGTCCTCAAGCTGGCTCCAAAGGCCCCTGGTTCCCCAGTTTCAGCTCAGAGCTCCGTTCCTCGAGGGTGCTTTATGGGACCATGAGCCCACTCACAGGAGCAATCTTCCCAGAGTGAGACTCTGAAAAGTTAGCATAAAGGGCCAATGAGGCATGAAGCTTGGAGCACGCAAAAGAGAAGCGGAAAGGCCCCACCTCTTAGAGGAAATGTTACAATATGACAGGATGCAAACCAATCATTCAACTTCTCCTTTCCTTTCCCTGTCCTCCACTCAACATGAGGGAGCACCTGGATAAGGCAAGAAGGACAATAATAAAAGAACTGGAAAAGTCACATTTGTAAGAGTGAAGAAGCAGCATCAGATCAGGCAGAAGTGTTACAGAACAACATCCAGTCTCTAAACAATCAGCTCTTCTTCTCTTCATTGAGTAACTAGCCTGAATTTTTACAGAACCTGCAGAAGTGATCACAAAATCAGTGCATATTCCTTTAGAGATCAAGGACAATTAGAGATGCCAGAAGGCCCAACCACACCAAATATGTGGAAATGTTTAAAAGGGAAGAAAGCTACATGTCATAAATTACAGCCAAATATGTTAGGTGTATGTTAGAATATAATGCCTCAGAATGTTAAAACCAGATTAACAATCCACGGGGATGTTAAAGACTAATAAATGCTTCATCTGTGGACATTTCATTCATTCAAAAAATATTTACTGGGTCCCTGCTATGTGTCTTCATGAAGCTTGTAGTTTTCATGAGCAATAAATAACTAAGCATATGCAGGAATATGGAATAGGGTAACAATGATAGCAAACATTCAAGACGTGGCTAAGTAATGCCACTCATAAGATCAAGGAAGTCCCTCTGATAAGGTGACTTTTGGGAAGAAACCGAGACACCTGAATAGAGAAAAGGCAATTCAGGCAATGGAAAGTTCAAGCGCTCAGTGTGCATGGTGAGTGGGAGCATGCGTGGTGAGTGGGAGCATGCATGGTGAGTTCACAGAACATGAAAGAGGCCCATGCAGCCGGAGTGGAGTGATGGAGGAAGGAAGCACCCCAGACAACATCTGAGAAGGGACCGAGGCCCTGATTAGGCACCAGTGGTATACAGGTATACAGCAGGACCCTCAGGCCACTGTAAGAACTTTTCTTTTATGGTGAGGGGAATCGGAGGTCCTGAGAAGCTTGGACAGAGCAATGACATGATCTTAGTTATATTTATAACAGGATCACTATCATTGCTTTGTGGGAAATGGGGTAAGGAAATGGGGTTGGAAAGCAGAGCAAGCAGTTAAAAAGCTTCTGCAATAATCCGGGCCAAATCACCCCCTACCCTCTCCCTTCATGACAGGGGCTGGCCTTGCTCATGGAAATGGTGCTCTTGCCAGCACAGGGCCTAAAATGAGGATGGTGCTTGAATGAAATCTCTGGCAATGGCAGCCATAACTCCTGTGCTGATGTCAGGGGAGGAACATTAAAAACAAAGTCTATGATAAGAGTCATGCCTCAGAGGTGACAGAAGAAGGCATGCAAATGGAAAGAGGCACCATTTCAACCTTTAGTTCATCAAGAAGATATGATTTGCCTGCTCCCTTCAGACCCATAAGCAAATCCCAATCCCTTCTCCTCCCATGCAGGTCCAGGTGGGCATGCAAAACCAGGCTTGGGAAACTGAGACCCTGTCTCGTTTGCATCCCTGTTGCTACGCCAGGGCCTTCTGGGGAGGCTGCTGTACAGACACACCTGGGTTTATTAAAAGCTTCTGCATCACCCAAGAGAAAGAACCATCATTCTTCTACTCTCACAATGAGCCCTTGTGTGTATCCAAGAGATACGCTAAAGCAACAATCCCCCCTCTCAGTTTAGTCAGAATTTTTTATTCACTCACTCGGGCATAGATCTAGGGCTAGAGCCTGATGCTTTGTGAAGAAGTCCTGGCTTATCACGTACACCGACCCTTCTCTGCTGGGTGGCATGTGAGACGTAGATTAACCAGGTGAGAAGAGACACCATGTTGGCCCTGACTCCTGTCCTAACTGTGTCCTATGAAGTCAAGAGTGCATTTCTGTTCCTCTCAATCCTGGAGTTTATCGTGGGGGTCCTGACCAACGCCTTCATTTTCTTGGTGAATTTTTGGGACATGGTGAGGAGGCAGCCACTGAGCAACTGTGATCTTATTCTTCTGAGTCTCAGCTTCACCCGGCTTTTCCTGCATGGGCTACTGTTACTGAGTGCCATCCAGCTAACATACTTCCAGAGGATGAAAGATCCACTGAGCCTCAGCTACCAGACCATCATCATGCTGTGGATGATCACAAACCAAGTTGGGCTCTGGCTCACCACCTGCCTCAGTCTTCTCTACTGCTCCAAGATTGCCCGTTTCTCCCACACCCTTCTGCTCTGCTTGGCAAGCTGGGTGTCCCGGAAGGTCCCTCAGATGCTCCTGGGTGCAGTGCTTTGCTCTTCCATTTGCACAGCCCTCTGTTTGGGGGACTTTTTTAGTAGGTCTCGCTTCACATTCACAACTGTGCTATTCGTGAATAATACGGAATTCAATTTGCAAATTGCAAAACTCAATTTCTATCATTCCTTCATCTTCTGCACCTTGGTGTCCATCCCGCCGTTCTTGTTTTTTCTGGCTTCTTCTGGGTTGCTGATTGTCTCCCTGGGGAGGCACATGAGGACAATGAGGGCCAGAACCAAAGACTCCCATGACCCAAGCCTGGAAGCCCATATCAAAGCCCTCAGATCTCTCATCTCCTTTCTTTGCCTCTTTGTGGTGTCATTCTGTGCTAGCCTCATTTCAGTCCCTCTACTGATGCTGTGGCACAACAAGATCGGGGTAATGATCTGTGTGGGGATCCTAGCAGCTTGTCCCTCGATACATGCGGCCATCCTGATCTCCGGCAATGCCAAGCTGAGGAGAGCTCTGGAGACCATTCTACTCTGGGTTCAGAACAGCCTAAAGTTGGGGGCAGACCACAAGGCAGATCCCAGGACTCCAGATCTATGTTGAACGCAGACACAAAACTGGCTCTTCACGAATATGCCTCTGATTGTTCAGAAAGCCTTCAGAAATCTATTCCAGTTCTTCTATAAACATAACTTTACATCAGTGAACTCACCCATAGAGGAATAAAAGAATCAAAGCTCTAACCATGGCCTAGGCAAGAATGGCACAAGTTTCCCAAGTTTGTTTTGATAAAAATGAGTGGAACTCAGAAGTGAGGTACTCAGTATAAATGCTTTGTTCACTATAGTTTATTAGTGCTTGGTATGAACCAAACCATGAGAGATCACCTCTTATAAAATAACATCTAAACCCCAAGATAACATCGTTGGCTTTTCACATGACTGCTAAACCTATTTCTTAAAACAGATGCTTGCTTAATATTTGAAATATTCACTACCACAGAAAGTACTTCGAACTCCACAAGTTTGGAAGTTTAGAAACAGAAGCTACGAAAAGACAGACTTGGAAGATCAATTGTCATCGCTTCAGTTTCAAGAGGTACTACATTAAACTCCTGTAGGAATCAGAGAATAGGGGTCATTTTGTCTGAAAATACACCACTTCAGAAATGTACACTCAACCTGCTTTATAATGAGGGTGGGGAGGGGAAGGGAGGTAGGTATATGCTTGGTGGGTGCCCTGGACACCAGCACTGGTGTGTGCCCTCTGGCTCTTCTCTATTTGCCCTTGAACATAGTGGTTTTCCTGGTACCAAGCATTAAAACCTGCCAGAATAGCCTGGCTGAAAAAGGCCTGTCTGTAGAGAGTTAGCATTCTCTGCTTGCACAAGAACCTAGCCAGGAAAGCTCTGCTCAAATCAGATCCTACAAGACTGAGGAGAGAAAAAGATACACAAGACGGATAAATCTTGACTGGCTTCTGAAGCACATCAGGTCACCCACAGAGGCTCGTGGCTCTGCTGGCTATGGGGACTTCTGGGGAACCGTCTCCTCCTCTCCGGCACCTATTTCCTCCTCCAAGTTAGTGTCCCAAACTGACAGACCTTTTGTCACCTCTGCTGGGCTAGACAATTTATAACTTCATCTGGTCTCCTTTCTTTGGTTTCCCTCCAAAGCAGGGGTCCCCACTCCTGGCTGCACATTAAAATTGCCTGGGTAGCGCTTTAGAATCTCAGCATCCAGGCCACATACAGGCCAATTCAATCAGATCTCTAGAGGTAGAACCCAGGAATCATTTTAAAGCTCCCCACGTGATTCCAGGGTGCAGCCAATGTCGAGAACCACTGTTCTCCATGCTCTTTTTCTTGAGCTGGATGGTATCAGGCTCTCTTTCCCCTGGAGTACTTGGAGAAGTACAACCATAAAATAGTAGAGGACATCCCTTCTTACTTGGCTTTCTTTCTTTGTGTATAAATTCTCTCTGGACCAGTCTCCATTACCTCTTACTCCTCTCCATGGCTTTATTTTTAACATCATATTTTGATAAAATGTCAAATTCATGGAAAAGTTGCAAGTTGCCCACATTCACTCATTATTTATGTTTCACCCTGTTTCTCTCACTCTTCTGTCCCCCATACGGATGCCTCCAGTTCCAATCCAGGAATACACGGTCTACTTTAGTTTTCCTTTCCACATACTTGTAACTCCTTTCTCTAACCATGAGAAATATATTCCATTTATGCTTAATATGTTTTCTCATTCACTTATGCCTAGAAAGCAAAGAAAATGGTTTTGGAATTACTATCCTATAGGACTCCAAAAAGCAAAATGAATAACTAGAATTCAATTATTTGTCTATGTAATTTTTTCATTTTGAGGTAAAATTTACATACAGAAAAATGCACAGATGCTAAATGTACAGCAGAATACAATGGGAAGGTTAATAAACATATACACACATGTAACCAACACTCCAAATAAGATAATCAATATTTAATCAGAACAGAAAGTTCTAGTATTCTCTTCCAGTCAATCCCCATCCGCTATGGACAACTACTATACTAATTTCTTCACATAGATTAGTTTTGCCTGTTCTTGTGTAAATCCTAAGGTAAATATTCCTTTATTTCTGCTATTTTTGTAGTGTTTCTGAGACTCATCCTCAATATTGCATGAGTTACAGCTTGTTTATCTATCACTACTAATGAACATTTGCCTTGGTCACAGTTTGGGACTATTAGGAATAACATTGTTGGTTTTTTTTAAATACTCTTGAATCTATCTTTTCATTTCTCTTAGATAAATACTTAGGAGCAGAATTACTTTGTCATTAAGTCGATGTACATTTGACTTTATAAGAAATTGCAAAGGGGTTCTCCAGAGTGATTCTAGCATTTTGTCCTCCCATCGACAATGTAAGAGGGTCGTTCCACATTCTTACAGGCATTTGGTACAGTCAGTCTTTGGAAATTTTGACCATTCGAGTGGGATGAACTGGCCAATCTAATGAGGTGTCCCATTGTGGTTTTAGTTTGCATTTCGCTGATAACTAATGATATGGAGCACTTCTTTCATCTGTTTCTCGGCCATTTGTATATCTTCCATTATAGAGTGATTTTGACTTGCTTGATCTTTTAAAAATGCATTAACTATAGTTGATGACTTTTTTATATTGAGTTGTGTTTTACTAATTTGTGGGAGTTTGGTAGCCTTTGTGTGTGTGCATGTGTGTGTGTGTATTATGTTTTGTTTTTCTTTTTCTTGATACAAGCTCTTGTCTGATGCAAGTACTATGACTCTTTTAATCCAGACTATGGTTTGCCTTTTCGTTTTCTTAATGGTGTCTTTTGATGAGCAGAAATTTTGAATTTTTAAAAAATCCAATGTATCATATTTTTCCTTCCATACTTAGTGCTTTTTATGTCCTCTATTAGAAATATATGCCTGCCTCTAATAGACAAAAATAGTCAACTATTATTTCCTCTAGAATTTTAATAGTTTTCACTTTTATATTTAGAACTATAATTCATCTTGAATTAATTTTTGTATCCCTGTCAAGCAGCGTTGAACTTTATTTTTTCCATATGTGTATTCAGGTATTCCACTACCATTTGTTGAAGACTTCCCTCTCTTCATTGAATTACCGCCTTTGTTGAAAAACATGTGACTATGTGTTCACGGGTCTCTTTCTGGTTTTCTGGTCTCTACATTATGTTCCGTTCATCTTTCTTGACTACTATAGAGTAATTGTAAATTAAAAAAAAATTTTAACAGTTATTCATTTTTGAGAGAGAGATAGAGTGTGAGTAGGGGAGGGGCATAGAGAGAGAGGAAGACAAAGAATCTGAAGCAGGCTCCAGGCTCTGAGCTGTCAGCACAGAGCCCAACACGGAGCTCGAACCCACAGTGAGATCATAGCCTGAGCGAAGTCAGACACCCAACCGACTGAACCACCCAGGTGCCCTAAAATTTTTAAACCAGATATGGTGATTCTTCCAAATTTTCTTTTACAAAAATTTATGTGGCTAATCCAAAGCAACACATTTTGGAACTATTCACTTATTTCTAGAAATGGGGAAAAAAAAACTGTTGGAATTCTAATTGTATTAAATCTAGATATCAATCTGGGGAGAAGTGACTTATTAAAAATAGTGTCTGATAATCTAGGAATATGATATGTCTCTTCACTTAGCTAAGTCTTTAATTTTTCTCAGGAATATTTTATAACTTTTAGTATAGAGGTCTTACATATCTATTTATAAAATTATCCTTAAGTACTTAATAGTTTATAATCTTATTATATATGGAATTTTTTAAAATTTCATTTTCAATTATTTGCTGAAACTATATAAAATATAATTGATTCTTGTATACTAAACATGTATCTTGAGACATTCCTTAATTAATTCATAGTCTAGTAGTTGTAGATTCTTCATATTTTATACTTAAATAATCATGTTATCAGAAAATAGAGACAGTTTTACTTCTTCCTTCACAATCTTTATGCCCTTCATTTATGAGCTTTTTCCATTGGCAGAGATCTTTAGTACAATATTGGTTAGTAGTAACAAGAGTATACATCCTTGCCCAGTTGCTGATCTTAAGGGGGAAATATTCAGTATTTTTGTCATTAAGTATATGTTAGCTATGGATCTCTTATAGATCTCATTTATCAGATTAAGAAAGGTTGTTTTTACTCCTAGTGTGGAAAGAATTTTTATTATCAATGAGGGCTGAATTTTACCAAAAGCTTTTTCTATATTTATTGAGATGATTGTATATTTTCTCTCCTCTACTTCGTTAAACAAGGATTTACACTGAATAATTTTTAAATGTTAAATCAATCTTATATTCCTGGGAGAAGCCCTCACTTAGTCATAATGTATTATTATTTTATATGTTGCTTTATTTGACTTTCTAATATATTGTTAATAATATTTCCATTTATGTTCGTGAAGAATACTATCCTTTCTATATATTCTTAATATTTTTTTCAAGTTTGGTATTGGGGTTATTCTGACTTCATAACACAAGTTGGGAAATGTTTCCTCCATGTTAATTTCATTTAAGACTTTGTGTGGGGCGCCTGGGTGGCTCAGTCGGTTAAGCGTCCGGCTTCGGCTCAGGTCATGATCTCATGGTTTGTGGGTTCGAGCCCCGCATCAGTCTCTGTGCTGATGGCTAGCTCAGAGCCTGAAGGCTACCTCGGATTATGTTTCCCTCTCTCTCTGATCTTCCCCTGCTCATGTTGTCTCTCTCTGTCTCTAAAAAATAAATAAAAAACATTAAAAAAAGACTTTGTGTAAAATTGATACTATTCTTTTTTTTTTTATAGTTATAATACAGGCCCTGTGTTCTTTTTTTTTTTTATAATAGTTTGTTGTCAAATTAGTTTCCATATAACACCACGTGCTTCTCCCCACAAGTGCCCCCCACCATGATCATCCCCCCTCCCTCCCTCCCCCTCCCCCCTCAGTCCATGGTTCGTCTCCAGTATTCAATAGTCTCCCTTGATCCGTGTCCCTCACTCATCCCCGCTCTCTTTCCCCCTTCCTCTCCCCATGGTCCCCTGCCAGGCCTGTCCTGTTAGACCTATGAATGCAAACATATGGTATCTATC
>PISW01007872.1:0-82322 GCA_004023785.1 Mungos mungo | reverse complement strand
GTGATCAATCTTGGAGAATGTGCCATGCGCCCTTGAGAAGAAAGTGAATTCCCTAGCTTCAGGATGCAGAGTTCTAAAAATATCTATTAATTCCATCTGTTTTAGTGTGCCATTGAGGTCCATTGTTTCTTTAGTGATTTTTCTGTCTGGTTGACCTATCCATTGTTGTAAGTGGAGTATTAAAGTTCCCTGCAATTAGCACATTCCTATCGATGAGATTGTTTGTTTGCGATTAGTTGTTTTATGTTTTTGGGTGCTCCCAAATTCAGCACATAGATGTTTATAATTGTTAGCTCTTCCTGATATAGAGACCTTGTAATTATTATATAATGTCTTTCTTCATCTTTTGCTACTGCCTTTACTTTAAAGTCCAGTTTATTTGATATAAGTATGGCTACTCCAGCTTTCTTTGGGTGTCCAGTCGCATGGTAGATATTTCCCCATCCCCTTACTTTCAATCTGAAGGTGTCTTCAGGTCTAAGGTGAGTCTCTTGTAGACAGTAAATAAATGGGTTTTGGTTTTTTATTCATTCTGCTACTCTGTGTCATTTAATTGGAGCGTTCAGTCCATTTACATTCAGTGTTATTATTGAAAAATGTGTGTTTAGATTCACTGTGTTCTCTGTAGAGTTCATGTTTGTATTGATGTCTCTGGTGTCTTATATTCCTTGCTACATTTCTCTTATAGAATCCCTCTCAGGATTGCTTGTAGGACTGGTTTGGTGGTGACAAATTCTCTCAATTTTTGTTTATTTGGGAACACCTTTATCTCACCTTCTCTTTTGAATCACAGGTTTGCTGGATAAAGGATTCTTGGTTGCATATTTTTTCTGTTCATTACATTGAAGATTTCCTGCCATTCCTTTCTGGCCTGCCAAGTTTCAGTAGATAGGTCTGTAACCACTCTGACAGTTTTCCCTTTGTATGTTAGGGCCTTTTTATCCTTAGCTGCTTAAAGAATTCTCTCTTTATCCTTATATTTTGCCAGTTTCACTATGATATGTCATGCCGAAGCTCAGTTTAGGTTACAGCTTAGGGGAGTACAGTATATCTCTTGAGTTTCAATGTCTTTCTTTTTCTCCAGATTGGAGAAATTTTCATTTATAATTTTATTCAATACCCCTTCAGGACCTATTTCTCTTCTTTCCTCTTAAGGAATTCCTGTGATATGGATATTGTTCTGTTTGATTGTATCACTCAGGTCTCAAATTCTCCTTTCATGCTCCTATATCAATTTCTCTCTTTTTCTTGGCTTCCTCTTTTGTTATAACTGTGTCTTCTAATTCACCTCTTTTCCTCTCTTCTTCAATCCATGCATTGGCAGCTTCCATTCACCTCATTTATAGCCTTTTTAAACTCATCACAGCTATTTTGAAGGTTCCTAGTCTGTGAATCAAATATCTTCTCTGACAGCTTCTATGCTTTTTTCAAGCCCAACGATTAATTTTATGACAATCTTTCTGTATTCTTGTTCAGTTATGTTGCTTGTGTGTGTTTTGAGCAGTTCTGTAGCTGTGATTTCTTTCTGGAGTTTCTTTAGAGGAGAGTTCTTTGTTTCATCATTTTGGCTAGCTTTGTGTCTCTTGTCAGTTGAAAAAGCTCATTCTGCACTGTGTGCCTGTTAGTATTACTCTTTTTCTATGATTTGTCATTTCAGGAGATGTTATTTTAATGCTTCTCTCTCTTTCTCTTGTTATACCTCTGATTAATTTATTTTCCTCCTCAGTGATATTTGGGACTTTCCACTATGTGTGCTTTGGCTTGTTTCTTGAGGTAGCCCCAAAGGAAAACAGACAGACAAACACACAGAGAACACAACATGCAAATACACTGGCAGACAGGTAAACAAGCAAACCTAAAGAGGAAAGAAAAAATGGAACAGGATAGAAAAGAGAGGACAGGAGCGGAAAAAAAGAAAACTGGGGGACAGCGACAGCCAAAGATAAAGGACAGTCTGAGAGTATAAAACCTCTGGCGGAGGGAGATGAGAATGAGATAAAGGAAAAAAATCTCTGGGTGGTAAGAGTTGATCTAAGCACAGCAGTGCATAAATGTTGATCTTTTCCAGACTCCAGGGGGAAAAGGAGAAAAGAAGGAAATAGGAAAATAGAAAAGAGAAAACAAGGGAAAAATTAAAAAATAAAAATAATAAGAAAAGAGAAAAAAATTAAAAATAATAAAAATAATAAGCAAAAACACAGCAGCTCTCCAGCGCTTATGGGCGAGGTTTGATGTAGGTAGTTTGGGTCTCAGGGCTGCTCTCTGAGGCCCCACCTTAGTGGCTGCGGGGAGAAGAATGGTGGTGCTGCAAGCTCCCCTCAGACCATGCGTTGCCAGCCACTCTCTTGAGTCCAGCTTCCCTGTGCCACGGGTGGGTCAAATTATTTTGGTTTTCTTAGTTCTGCCAAGTGTCTATATCCCAGTCCATGCACTTTAATGCTGCAGCCACAGTTAAAATGATCTCCGGCAGGTGGGCAGCTTTCTGGCCGGGACTGAGTAGGGGGATTGTGGAGCCAGTTTTTCCCTGGCTCCGCCTGAAGTCTTTGAGCTGCTGGGCCCAAGGGAGAACAAGCCCGCTGAGGGGACGCATTTCTCTCCCCATGCCCAGCGGCTCTCAGTTCCGGGCTGAGATCTCTCCTCTCCAGAGATCACACTAGGAACGTTTCAGTCACTCCTCTTCCCCTTGGCTCTCTGCCAGGCTATGCGGCCATCCTGCGTGCGGCCCTGCACAGTTCTGTGTCACCTCTGGACTCAGGGCTCTCTGTGGAGCCTGGCGCCCAGTTTCTGGGCACTTTCTCTCCCAGTTCCACTTGGGCAGGCCCTCCCTCCCCCAGATCTCAGAGTCTCAGGTCCCAGTTCACACTCACTCAGGCCTCCAGGAGGCTGTTATCAATAAGGGGTCTGTGTCTGCACCTCCGTTCTTGGAGATCAGAAATTTGTGGCTTTTAAGTCTTCTCAGTTTGATCATTGTCAGTTGGTGGAGGAAATCCTTGGTGAAGAAAGCTGCTATACAATTATGCCATGACCCAAGAAGTTTTAAATTCACAGGAAAAGAATGAAGAGAAAGTACAAAAACTTCCTATATACCCCTTGCCATGAAATATTTATCATCTCTCTTATTATCAACATTTACATCATCTTGGTGCATTTCTTACAATTAGTGAACCTACATCAACACATCATAATTGCCCAAAGACCATAGATTTCACACTATGATTCACTCTTGGTGTTGTAAATTATGTAGGTTTGACAAATGTGTAATTAGATGTATACATTATTATGGTATCATACGAAGTTTTTTCACTGATTTATAAAATATCTGTGCTTTGTCTATTCATCCCTCTTCTCCTCTTAACCCCTGTCAACCTCTGATCTTACAGTTTTTCCATAGTTTTTACTTTCCCAAAATTTCATATAATCGGTTTTATATAGTATTTTGTCTTTTCATATTGGCTTCTTTCACTTAGTAATATTCATCTAAGTTCATCCATGCCTTTTTATGCCTTTATAGCTTATTTCTTATTAGTGCTTTTAGCTTATTTCCTTTTAGCACTGAATAGTAGTCCATTGTTTTGATGTACCATAGTTTATTTACCCATTCATCTACTGAAAAACATCTTGGTTATTTCCAAGTTTGGGCAATTATAAATAAAGGCTCTAAACATATCCACATGCAATCTTTTGTGTAGGTTTAAGATTTCAGATCCTTTGAGGAAATATCAAAGAAGATATATAACATATATAAGTGGTGTGTGAATGTGTATATCAATATATAGATAGATGATAGATACATAGATGATAGATAGATAGATAGATAGATAGATAGATAGAAATAGATATGCTGCCTGTTGAGATCTTTGACCCGTGTCTTAAATGGGTTGTTTATTTTCTTATTGAGTTTTAAGGTGTTGTTGTGTATTTTTTTTAAAGAATAATCTTTTGTCACATGTACTTATTTTACAAATATTTTCTCCTAGTCTGTGGCTTTTCTTTACACTGTAGTCGTACTGTCTTTTCCAGGGAAGTTATTTTCATTTTCATGAAGTCCAATTTGTCAATTCTTACTCTTATGGACTGTACCTTTGGTATTGTATCTAAAAAGTTACTGTCATACCAAAGGTCATCTAGGTTTTCTCCTATGTTATCTTCTAAAAGTTTTATAATTTTGTATTTTACATTCAGGTGTGTGATATACTTTGAGTTAATCGTATAAAGAGTGCAAGACCTATGATTAGATTCATCTTTTTTTGCATGTGGATAGCCACTTGCTCAAGCATCATTTGTTGAAAAGAATATTTTTGTTCCACTGTATAACCTTTTCTCCTTTGTAAAGGCCATTTGACTATATTTGACTATATTTATGTACATTTATATGTGGACTCTCTTTTCTGTTCCCCTCACATATTTGCTTATTCTATTACTCACTGATGCCATCTGTTATGATTACTGCAGCCCTGTAGAAGTCTTGAAGTTGATTAGTATCTGTCTTTCAACTTTATTCTTCTCCTTCAATCTTATATAGACAATTATGGGTCTTTTACATTCCCATATTAGTTTTATAATTAGTTTGTAATATTTAAAAAATAATTTCTGGCTTTTGACTGGTATTTCACTGAATCTATAGAAGAACTGATATCTTGTCAATAGGGAGTCTTCATACCCATGAACATGGAAAACTGCATTTATTTAGTTCTTTTTGATTTCCTTTATCAGAGTTTTGTACTTTTCTTCATATAGATAATGTACATACTTTGTTAGCTTTATACCTAAGTATCTCAGGCTTTTTTATGTGTTTATATAAATGATACTGTGCTTTCAATTTAAAGTTTACTTGTTGCTCCTGTTTAAAAAAGCAATTGTCTTTTGTATATTAACTTTTTATTGTGCAACCCCGATTAATTACTTATTAGTTCCAGCATATTTTCTTGAATCTTTCAGATTTTCTACACAGATGATCATGTCATATGTGAATAATGATAGTTTCTTCTTTTCCAATTTGTATACTTTTTATTTCCTTTTCATTTCTTATTGCATTAGTTAGAACTTGCACTATGATGTTAAAAAGGAGTCGTGAGAGGATATATCCTTGCAGGTGCTCTGCAGTTTCAAAGAAACTTCTCTAGCAAAAAAAGAAAAAAAAAAGTATAGAAATGATTCCTCTTAGTATAGTCTTTGACTTTGAATTTTTAATCTAAAATAATATTCACAGACTTTCATTGGGGATTATTAGTCTATTCATAATGAATATAAGTGTATTATTGATTTAAATCTGCTGTCTAGCTCTTTGTTTTCTATATTGTCTTTGTTATTTACTATATTATAGTTCTATAGGTCAGAGGTCTGGACTGAGTTTCACTGGCAAGGTGTAAACATTGTGTATTCCTTTTTGTAGGCTCTAAGGGAAACGTCACATCCTTCTCTTTTTAACTTCTAGAGTTACAGAGTCATTCCTTGGCTCCCCATTTCTTCATTCTCAAAATCATTAATGATGCACTCTATCATATCACATTCCTCTGACCCCTTTTTTTAATGGCATGCTTAAGCACACAGATTTTATTTATTTTTTCTAAAAAGATATTTAAATTCTAGTTAGTTAATATATGGTATAATATTGGTTTCAAGAGTAGGATTTAGTAATTCATTACTTACATATAAAAACCAGTACTCAACAACAAGTTCTCTCCTTAATACCCATCATCCATTTAGGCCATCTCCCCCACTTTCCCTCTATCAATCCTCAGTTTGTACTCTACAGTCAAGAGTCTTTCCTGGTCTCTCTCCTTTTTTTTATTTTTTTTTTATTTTTATTCCTTTCCCTAATGTTCTTCTGTTTTGTTTCTTGAATTCCACATATGAATAAAATCAGTTGATATTTCCCTTTCTCTGACTGACTTATTTCACTTAACATAATACATTATAGTTCCACTCATGTCTTTGTAAATGGAAAGATTTTATTCCTTTTGATGACTAATATTCCATTGTGTATATATACCACATTGTCTTTATCCATTTATCAGTAAGTAGACATTTGAACACTTTCCACAATTTGGCTATTGTTGATAATGATGCTATAAACATCAGGGTGCATGTTCTCCTGTGAATCAGTATATTTGTATCATTTGGGTAAACACCTAATAGTGCAATTGCTGGGCTGTAGGATACTTCTATTTTTAACTTTTTGAGGAATATCCGTACTGTTTTCCAGAGTTGATGAACAACTTTTCACTCCCACAAAGAGTACAAGACAGTTTCCGTTTCTCCACATCTTCACCAATATCGGTTTTTTCCTATGTTGTTAATTTTAGTCATTCTAACAGAAGTGAGGTGGCATCTCATTGTGGTTTTGATTTGCATTTCCCTAATGATGAGCGATGTTGAACATCTTTTCATGTGTATGTTAGCCATCTGAATGTCTTTTTTGGGAAAACATCTCTACGTGTCTTCTGGCCATTTCTTCACTAGATTGTTTGTTTGTTTGTTTGTTTTGGATATTGAGTTTAATAAATTCTTTATAGATTTTGGATACTAAACCTTTTTCTTATATGTCATTTGCAAATATTTTCTCCCAATCCACAGGCTGCCTTTTAGTTTTCTTAATTGTTTCCTTCACTATGTAGAAGCTTTTTATCTAGATTTCCCTTTTCACAGGATATGGGTCTAATAAGAAATTGCTATGGTCAAGGTCAAAGATGTTGCTGCCTGTATTCTCCTCTAGATTTTGATGGTTTCCTGTCTCACATTAAGGTTTTCCATCCATTCAGACTTATTTTTGTGATGGTTTAAGAAAGTGGTCCAGTTTCATTCTTTTCCATGTTGTTGTCCAGTTTTCCCAATATCATTTTTGAAGAGATTGTCTTTTTTTCCATTGGATATTCTGCCTTGCTTTTAGAAAGATTAGTTGACCAGAGTTGAGGATCCATTTCTGGATTTTCTATTTTGTTCCACTGATCTCTATATTTGATTTTGTGTCTGTGCCATGTCATTTTGATGACTAAAGCTTTGTAACATAGTTTGAGGTCTGAAATTGTGATGTCTCTTGCTTTTCTTTTCTTTTTCAAGATTATGTTGAATATTCAGGGTCTTTTGTGGTTCTATACAAATTTTAGGATTGCTTGTCCTAGCTGTGTGAAAAATTCTGGTGGTATTTTGGTAGGGATGGTATAAAATGTGTAGATTGCTTTGGGTAGCATAGACATTTTCACAAAATTTGTCTTCCAATCATGAGCATGGACAGTTTTCCATTCCCTTGTGTCTTATTAAATTTCTTTAATAAGTGTTCTATATCTCAGAGTATAGATCTTTTACCTCTTTTATTAGGTTTATTCCTAGGTATCTTATGGGATACCTTATCAATTGTAAATGGGATCAATTCCTTGATTTCTCTTTCTGCTGCTTCATTACTGGTGTATAGAAATGCACCAAATTTCTGTACATTGGTTTTATAGCCTATGACTTTACTAAATTCGTATATCAGTTCTAGCAATTTTTTGGTGGAATCTTTTGTGTTTTCTACTTTTAGCATAATGTTGTTTATGAATAGTGAAAGTTTGATTTCTTCCTTGCTGATCTGGCTTGGATGTCTTTTATTTCTTTTTGTTGTTTGATTGTTGAGGCTAGGACTTCCAGTACTATGTTAAATAACAATGGTGAGAATGGACACACCTGCCTTGTTCCTAACACAGAGGAAAAGCTTTTAGTTGTTACCCATTGAAGATGATATTAGCTCTGGATTGTTCATAAAAGGGCTTTATGTTGTTGAGGATATTCCTTCTATCCTTACTTTGTGGAGGGTTTTTATAAAAGATAGATGCTGTTTTTGGCACATGCTTTTTCTGCATCCATCAATAGGATCATATGGCTCTCATCATGTCTTTTATTAATGTGATGTATCACATTGATTGTTTTGTGGATATTGAACTCCTCTCTAGCCCAGGAATAAATCCTACTTGATCGTGGGGAATAATTCTTTTAATGTACTATTGGATTTGATTTGCTAGTATCTTGTTGAGAATTTTTGCATCTATGTTCATCAGGGATATTGGTCTGTTATTCTCCTTTTTTGTGAGGCCTTTGTCTAGTTTTGGAATCAAAGCAATGCTGGCCTTGTAGAAAGAATTTGCAAGTTTTCCATCCATTTCTATTTTTGGGAAGAGTATGAGAATAGATATCAATCTTTAAATAACTGATAGAATTCCACTGGGAAGCCATGTGGCCCTGAACTTTTGTTTCCTGGCAAAATTTTGATTACTGATTCAATTCTTTTACTTGTTATGAGTCTGTTCAAACTTTCTATTTCTTCCTGTTTCATTTTGGTAGTTTGTATATTTCTAAGAATTCATCCATTTCTTCCAGACTGCCCAATTGTGGCTTAACTTTTCATAGTATTCTCTTTTAATTGTATCTCGTTGGTGTTGGATGTGATCCCTTCTCTTTCATTCATTATTTTATTTATTTGAAAACTTTTTCTTTTCTTTTTGATAAATCTGGCTAGGGCTTTATCAATTTTATTAATTCTTTCAAAGAACTAGCTCTTGATTTTGTTGATCTGTTCTACTGTTTGTTTGTTTCTATATAATTTATTTCTGCTTTAATTTTTATTTTTTCCCTTCTTCTGCTGAGTCTAGGCTTTATTTGCTGTTCTTTTTCTAGCTCTTTTAGGTGTAAGGTAAGGTTGTGTATTTGAGACTTTCTTGTTTCATGACAGAGGCCTCCACTGCTATATAAGTCCTTCTTATGACCACTTTTGCTGAATCCAAAGATATTAGAGTGTTCTGTTTTCACTTTCATTTGCTTCCATGTATTCTTCTTCTTTTTTTTTTTTTTAATTTCCTGGTTAACCCATTCATTCCTTAGTAAGATTTCCTTTAACCTGTAAGTATTTGTGATCTTTTTTTAAATTATTAAATCTTCTTTTGCAACTTTGAGTCACACTTCTGCTTCTTCCTTCACCTTTTAAAGATTCTTGTGATTACATTGGGTCCATCTAGGTAACCCAAGATAATGTCCCTTTAAATCAGCTGTTTAGCAACCATAATTCCTTCTGTAACTTTACTTTCTCCTTGATGTGTTACATAATATAGACACACATTCCTTGAGATGCCAGTATTTTGTCTACCATACACAAGTTAAATATTGTTCTATATGTAAACAATTTTGAGATTAAAACAAAAGACAATTCTGTTTAAAATTTTGAGGAGAAGGCAAATTTATAGCATTTTATTCACTTGAATCTCAACCTTCAAAAAATGACTAAAATTCTAACTATATTTTTATACATACATATATATTTACATGTAGTGTGTATACATGAAAATACTAAATTATTTAAGTTTTAGTCCACAAAAGAGAAGATATTGACTCCTAAATAGAATACCTTAAGTCTATAGCTTAGTAAAAATTTCATTAACAATAGTTTTTATAAGCTAAAAAATTAGTTTTTTATTTTTAATTTTCAAGGATGGAAGTTGAGTTTCAGGGGAGAAGCAGTCACATAGAAACTAGAAGAAATCATGTGATGTCTGTGTTCACACAAAGTAATACTAAGTGCATAAAAATATCATTCTTGTTGAAGAAAGAAAAGCATCCTGTCATTTTTATTAAATATACCTTATCCTTCAACTGTTGGGCCTGTCTTGAGGGTAAGTTATCATGGAAAGAGTAAAAGCATCAATCTCTTTCATAGCTGTTACACTGTGATAGATGGGCAGAGCTAGATTCCAAGTCTTATACAAACAAGACAATTACAACTCAAGAAAAACGCTGAAGGCCAATGTCACTCAAATATACATATAATATTTAAGCAATCAAAATTGAGTTATATTTTCCATAATAATATTAATGTATCATGACCATGTTAAATTTATTTGTCATATTAATTATTCCAAGCAGATGAAATGTAAAATATATGATTATTTTAATAGTTATAGAAGAATCATTTAAAAATATTTAGCCACCATTCATTAAAAAATCTTAGCAAACTAGGAATATGAAGGGACTTCTTTACCTTGGTAAAAGTTACTTACAAAAATTATGATATCAAAATTTAGAAATTAAATTTACTGATAGAATGTAATTAGTATTCCTTCAAAATTAGGACTAAGTCATTTGTGTTATGTTATCACTAATTTTATTTAATGTTTTACTTGAAGTCTAGCCAGTTCAATTGAAAAACTAAAGATATATAGCAATTTTAAAACACTTTATTTTAATATAATTTCAGACTTACACAAGTGTTACAGAGAAGAAGTGTAAATAGGGGAGGGGTAGAGAGAGAGGGGTTGATAGAGAATTCAAAGCAGGGTCCCAGCTCTGAGCTGTCAGTGCAGAGCAGAATGCAGGGCAAAACTCACAAACTGTGAGAGCATGACCGAGCTAAAGTGAGGTGCTCAACTGAGGGAACCACTCAGGTTCCCCTAAACTCAGCTGCATTTCTATTTTATTTTCCTTTCCTTTATCACCATAGATGGCTTTTAACAACTTTTCTCAGTTGGGCATTTCACATAAAGATAATGATGCGTGAATTACAGTATCTGCTAAAGTCATTAAAACTGGACTTGCTGAAGATTAACCATTTCCAGGTATTCTTTATCATCCTACTTTCATTACTTCCTTCATAATACATAATGGAACTTCAAATTATTACATTTATGTTTTCTTTATGTTCTGTCTCACTCTACATTACTATATATGCACCTTAATTATAAGGGGCTAACTGTGGTAACAGCTGGGAGCCATAATTCTTTATTTCCATTTTTTTTCTTTCTTTTATTTTTTGGAGGAGAGAAGTGGTAGTGGTGATACAACACATGGAAGAAGTAAGCAAAATGTTTATTGCCTAGCTGATATACTACTTTCCTTCAAGTGAGTTCTGTTTTTTTGGCATTAACTGACTATTAAAGATTATACAAGAACAAGTTACTAAACCTTAAGTGTACCTCTACTCTGAAGTGGGATTTCTGAAAACTCTTTTCACTGGCTAATTTTCAATAGAAATAGAAGAATCTTTTATTTATATATTTTAAGGAGTACAGTGGTAGAGTATCAAGGAATTCTGAATTACCTCAAGTGACAAATTAATTATAAATTTGCCACTCATACTGAAAATATGTGGTGATTTTACTATTTTATTTTAGATAAGTGAATCATAGATTGTGTATTTTTTTCATAAAAATAGTTGCTTAAAATGTAGAATATAAACATGAAGTTGATGTAATAATGTCTTTGAAATCAACTTTAGTAATACTAATTCTTTCAACCGTCAATTATTTGGACTACTTTAAGTCTTATTACAGTACAGAGTGTGATTTGCTTCCTTACACTAATGTTGTAAGCTGGATTTGTGTTTCTTTGCTCAATTGTTCGACTGATGCACCTTTGCTCATCAATAAGGAAACATGTTTCATCTCACTACCATTTTTTGGAATAATATGAATTCCTTCTTTTTGCAGCAATATGTATAGAGGGCATCTCTTACTTCTTGACTAGTGAGAAGAGGGGAAACATTCTTATGCTTGGTGCTGCAACATTTCCAAAAATAAAGTTAATTTAGATAGATGCATGCCAATAGAGATTGCCTGATATGTAATTGTATAATATTACTGACATTAGTATGTACATGAAAGTCCCTATTCATTACACTTTAAGTATCTAACAGATTTACTTAAGCTGCACGTGAGTGTGATTTCTACTCCAGTTTTCAAACTTTAGTTCCTTTTTTCCTTAATTATACAATAAACTGGCATTAGATTATGTGATTGTAAAGAAAAATGTTGTAAGGGCCAAGATCATCTCATGAACAATTTTCCTCATTACTTATCACACCTGAAATGATTGCATAACCCTACAAGAGTTTGTAATATCCTTTAAGGAGAGACTAGAATGTGGAAAAATAATGTAGTAATGGGTAACGTTGTATGCAATATTCCAGTAGCCTAGTATTAGCTTCCAATAAATATTGACAAAAGTAATAAATATTTGGAGTGCCTGGGTGGCTCAGTTGGTTGGTATCTGACTTCTGCTCAGGTCATAATCTTTTAGCTCCTGAGTTCGAGCTCCGTGTTGGGCTGTGTGCTGACAGGTCAAAGACTGCAGCCTGCTTCTGATTCAGTGTCTCCCACTCTTTCTGCCCCTCCCCTGCTCGTGCTCTGTCTCTGTCTCTCTCAAAAATAAATAAACATTAAAAATAATTTTTAAAAAAGTAATAAATATTTCCCAAATAGAAATATTTAGAGTCTCCATAAGAGTATCTCATGAAGGCCAGCTGTGATATTAATAGTATAAAATAGTTTATTAATACTCTTTAAATTTCAGTTATTTTATTTTAGATAAAATAGTTATGAGGGCAGATCAACTCAGTAAGTCCCAAATAATACCATAAGCCAACTTCTCTGGCTGTAGAATTTCTATTTCTGTTCATCATCTATAGTGCTACAAATCCTTAACTCATGTATCTTTTTTTTGATTCATAATTTTTCTTTAACATCTAGTAAAATATAAAAAACAAATTATTTCCATCTTTCTATTCCACTCCCAAGTTGATGCATATATTTTTTCTGACAGGGAAAATATAGGATAAAATAGACAGAGAGGGAAGGTTTAGGACCTGAGGTCCCTGGGTAGGAAAAACACGTATTTTGAAACAATGCTTGGAGCATTTGATCCCAGCAAACCTCCTTGGGCATAAAGTTCTTCCTAAAAATGTAACAGACACAGCCTAGTCCTCTTCAGATTATCCTCAAAAAGTTGGCAATCAAAATACCTAACTAAAATAAATAAAACATAAAACTTATGTTATACAAAGGACGGAGGGATGGTATGACCGTCGTCTAACTCCTCTCACGATGACCATAGTCTAACTCCTCACACAATGGAATTGAGCCAATCAGGAATGGACAACCCAGCACCTAAATTTTTCAAACCAATAAGGATAGAACCTGAGAAGGAACAAGGGGGAAGGGAAGGGAGGGTGAACCAAAACCCTATAAAACAGAGTCCCTTGCCTATATTCCACTGGCATTCACTTTCGAATGTCCGCTTTCTGCAAAGAGAGTTTTCATACTATTTATACTTTCTAATCTTACACTTTAATAAACTTTTGCCTGCTGCTCATTTTATTCTGAGTCCACCTCTTCATTTCTCAAAGTTGTGAGACATTGAACTCGGGTATTGAGGTAAAGGATCCTATAACAATATGACCATAGTAAGAATTCCCTTACTGACCTCACCTGTATTATCTCATTTCCCCTCCATCCTAGTCTATATACTATTAGACATTAATAATCCTAAATCATATTCCTATTCCAATTATTTTTTATTTTGAAACTATAAATGTTTTCCCATTAGATTATGAAAAAAATCAAAAGAACTTATGTTTATCATATTATACTACCACAGTCATATACCAAAGATATTAAAGAATAATATCATATATACACATATTTTCTTCAGCTCCAATAAAATTCTAACACTAACTTCCCAGAATTAGGCTAAACTTTACAAGGCACTGTCTTCCATAAGACTGTCCTCAATTTAGACACCTGCCACAAGTGTCCTACAGTACCCATATTTCTGACCAATTGGCTACAAATTCGTAGGTTCCCACAATCTCTCAGG
Organism: Mungos mungo; assembly: GCA_004023785.1. Lineage (NCBI taxonomy): Eukaryota > Metazoa > Chordata > Mammalia > Carnivora > Herpestidae > Mungos > Mungos mungo. Next base: position 68,711 of record PISW01007872.1, on the reverse strand, counting down.
TTTGATAATTCACTAGAATGATCCACAAAACTCAGTGTAAGTCATACACTTAGGATTGGAGTTTTTATTAGAGCATAAAGGTATAAATCAGGACCAGCCCAAAGATGAGATGGATAAGGTGAGGTCTGGGTGATTCCCAAAGGAAAAAATCCACGTCCTGTCCCTGACCTACCACCATCAAAGTACATTGATTGTTCTAATACATAAAGTGTTATTAACCAGGGAAGCTTATCTGAACTTTCAAATTTGGTGTTTACAGGTGTTTTTTTTTGAGGGGGGGGAGATTTTGTTACATAGGCACGGTTAAATAAATCATCACTCATCTGGCTCAAGTTCTGGTCCCCTCTCCTCCCTAGAGGTCAGACTAACATATGGTTCAAAACGCCAAATCTCTAGTCATATGGTTAGACTTTCTCACCTGACCCGCCCTCATCCTGGGTAACCTTGTTAGCATAAATTCAGATGTGGTCCCATGGGACCACCATGAATAACAAAACCATCCCAATCCCTTTGGAAATTCAAAGTATTTAGAGATCCCCTCCCAGAAGCCAGGGGAAAAGCCAGCCAAATTCTTTTTTATTCTTTTTTTCCCTAGTTTTATTGAGAAATAATTGATATGTACCTTTGTAGAAGTTTCAACACAGCATGATGGTTTCATTTACATATATTGTGAAATGTTCATTACAATAATTTCTGTTACCATCCACCATCTCATATAGATACAATAAAAGGACGAGCAAAAAGAAAAAAAGAAAAAAATCTCCTTGTGATGATAACTCTTAGGATCCACTTTAACAACTTTCCTATACCTCATACAGCAGTCTTACCTATTGTCATCATGTTATGCATTGCATCCCCAGTACTTATTTATCTTATAGAAGTAAGTAGTAGAATGGGGTGCTTGGGTGGCTCAGTCACTTAAGCTTCTGACTTCAGCTCAGGTCATGATCTCACAGATCCTGGGTTTGAGCTGGATGTGTCAAGCTCTGTGCTGGCAGCTCAGACTCTGGAATCCACTTTGAATTCTGTCTGTCTGTCTATCTCTCTCTCTCTCTCTGCCATCTTCCCCTACTCATGCTTTGCCTTTCTCTCTCTCTCTTTCTCTCTCTCTCTCTCAAAGATAAATAAGCATTAAAAAAATAAGAGGTAGACCATAAAACATATAACACACAAGAATGTTATGGCCATAAACCACCCCTCAAACAATGGAAACAAGTCAATCAGGAATGACCAACCCAGCACCCAGTTATCAAGCCAATAAGGGTAGGACTTGAGAAGGAATGAGGGGGAAGGGAAGGGAAGGCTGACCAGAACCTTATAAAAAAAGACCTTTGTCTATTGTGCTGGGCATTCACTTTTGAATATCCCCTCTTTGTCAGGGAAGCTTTCATAGTATTCTTCCTTTCTGATCTTATACTATAATAAACTTTGGCCAGCTGCTAATTTTGTGTTCACCTCTTCATTCTTTGAAGCGGCAAGACAAAGAACCCTGGATATTGAACTGAAATATCCTGCAACAGAAAAGCAACCATTCCTTCAAGCTCATTACAAACACTGCTTTTTGGGGAGCAGTTTCTTGGTTATTCCAACTGTATGCACTTCTAACTCTACTAGCTCTTGTTTTGTGACTTTTATTATACTTCTTGCACACAAATATTAAAATTATATGACTTACTAAATTATAGATTACTTGTGAGTAGTATGACATTCTTATTTTAATAATATTCAGCAAAAGATTTTTCACACAATACCTGCTCAGATACTTAATAAAATTGCTCATTTTGATTGTATCAACTTCGTACTTGGCACTAAGATAAGTAAACTGAAGAGAAAAAAATATAGTCATAAATAACAATATTGATACCTCACTCCCAGATGCTTCTATTTCAGAAAAGAGATAAATCTTGTTGGGAAAGGATAATAATTGGATCATAGCTCTAGAAAGAAACCTTACATATGGAAGAAAAGAGATTAAAATACTTCTTGGATATAGTATTGGTAGTCTGGGTTGCTTGTGAACCTTTCTCATTGGAAACTGTCTCCTTCATAGCTTATGCAGTAATAGAAAAATTTCATTATAAAAGTCAGAAAATAAGAACATCTCTTTATTTGCTTCTGAAGGACCTAATAAAATGAAATTAGCTGGGGGTTTGGCATAGGTAATATCTGGCATAATTAAGAGGACTATGGAGAATTTAAACGTGCTTATTATTTTATAAGTATTCATTTGTTTACCTTATTGGACTCTGTGGGAAACATAACCAATGAAACCTTTCAGTTTGTTCTTGTGGAGAATTAAAAGATTATATGAAATATGTTTTTCCTCAATTGGTAAAATAACCTAAAATATTCTGTTTCTACTATCCCTAACTTTGTCCTTTGTGTTAAATGTAATTGTTTTCATACTAGTAGATACTGACAATACTATTAACTTACAGCTTTTAATGCGTATGTGAGAATTGGTATCTGTAGGATCATGAGTAAATGTCTTAAACCTTAGCCAATATTTTTATTCATAAACATACATGATGAATAATCCCTTCTATAAAGTTTTAGTGGGAGTATAAAATGTGTATAAAAGAAATCCAGTGAGATGCAAATGTATAGTATGTAACCAAAGTATCTAGCTCTCTTTATCACAATGTCTTGAAAAACATAGAGTTTTTTTTCTACATTCAAACGGATCATTCCTATGTCAACACAGATTTTAAGAAACTATAAATCTGCACATATATAGATAATCAAATTAATTATTATCTAACTATCTTTTTTCAGAAAAATGTACCTTATGTATTCACAGGAGTTTGTACCATACCCACATAAAAAGGACCTGATGTGGATGAATTCTTACCTTAGAACTGAAAATAAAATATCTTTAGAGAGAAAATGTTTTCATTCAGCAAGTTGTTCACGGAGGCTAATGGGGGTGGAATTCAGAGGAAAAGACATAAGTTTAAAAATATCTTTCTATAAAAAAAAAAAGGAAGAAGGGAGAGAATAGAAAAATTCCCTAGGGATGTGGCTTGCGATAAATTTGAGCCTGATACTGAGGAAAGCTATGGAAATCAGTGAATAACAAAAGGTCTCTGATTAATGGTGTCCGTATGGCTTACGTAGACCCATTTGACATTTTTCTGGGTAGAGCATCCAATTTGGAATCAGGTTGGAAACATAATCTATACAGTTGTGTGGTTCTTTTACTTTCTTATTTTCATTCAATGGCATAGATAAATTTCAGAAAAGGCTGTACGACATAGAGAAAAAAAGCACTAAGTAAAATCTGTAAGTCATTTTTAAGAGCAGTGTCAAAAGCTCAGCTTCAGGAAAAGAAAGAAAGAAAGACATAGGATTAACTTTTTTAAAACCCTGAATTTTTCTATGAATAGTTATTTTGACATTACATATATCAAGAATTTGCCTGAAGAAAATTTAGAGAACAGTATTATTTATTCTGTCATTTCAATCACAATAAAATTGTTCTCATAGTTATAATTTTACCAAGAAAATCATTTACAAATGTTTGATATACAAGGAGAAAAATTCCAGCTTTCAAGTGTATATAGTGGGTAAAATTGGTAGTTTGTGTCTAGTCTTAATGGTACTTATGATTTAACATCTTGCCTAATATGCAACTTTAAAAAAAAATCTGAATTTTAAAAATAACAGCCTTATGAAATACTGATATTGATCCAATCCAAACCATTTTTCCCATTAACATTTATTATTAGGAATTTGAGGTCCCCACTCAGGTCCTAGTAGGCAGATGGTATTTTATTGTAGACACACCCTGTCAGTTAAAACGACTTTGTGACTCTCTAATAATATTTGCAAAGGAAAATTACAAACAAGATAGAAACTGATAATAAATCCCCAAAGTACTCTGGAAACATTTAATGTTTTAGAGGTTTTTTAAATCTCATGCATCATTTATATTAATTTTAAAAATATTCACTAATTTTTAATATATATTTATTTATTTTGAGAAAGAGAGTGTACAAGCAGGGAAAGGGCAGAGAGAGAGAGAGAGAGAGTGAAAGAATGCCAAACAAGTTCTGAATGATGAACGCAGAGGCAAATGTGGGGTTTGATCCCAACAACTACAAGATGATGATCTGAGTTGAAATCAAGACTCAGAACCTCCACTGACAGAGCCACCCAAAAACCCTTCTACTAAATTTTTATTTATTTATTTAAAAATTTTTAATGTTTTATTTATTTTTGAGACAGAGTGACAGCGCATGAGAGGGGGAGGGGCAGAGAGGAAGACACAGAATCAGAAGCAGGCTCCAGGCTCTGAGCTGTCTGCACAGAGCCTGACACGGAGCTGGAACCCATGACCATGAGATCATGACCTGAGCCAAAGTCGGAGGCTTAACCGACTGAGCCACAAAGCTGCCCACTAAATTTTTATTTATATTTTAATTATATAATACAGGTGTAGAGCTTTATAGTTTGACATCTGTATACACTTCAAAGTGATCACTACTATAAGTCTAGTTATCATCTATGTGATCATACTATTGACTTCCTATACCCATTTTGCCCACTCTCCTACACCCCCTTCCCTCTGGTAACTAATAGTCTGTTCTCCTTGAAATTTTTTTAAATTTCATTTGTTCATTTAATTTTTTAGATTCCATATGAGTAAAATTATATAGTATTTGTCTTTCTCTAATTCGTTTTGCTGAGCATTAATACCATGCCTTTGCAAATGAAAATATTAATTTTTTCGATAAAAGCTTCAAGCATTAGTCAATTTCTATATAATTATTTAAATGATTCATTAAAACATTTCTTAGATAAGAAAACACTGTGACTTACTTAACACATATATCCTTAAGATATACATGTGTTAATGTTAAAACATCATAAAACTCAATGGAAAGTTGATGATTATATAATAAAAATGGCAATTGAAATTTATGTATTTGTACTGTTTACAAAATGAGTAATATAGGGGCGCCTGGGTGGCTCAGTTGGTTAAGCTTCTGACTTTGGCTCAGGTCATGATGGGTGGTACCTGAGTTTTAGCCCTGTATCTGGCTCTGTGCCAACAACTCAGAGCTTGGAGCCAGCTTCTGATTCTATCTCACTCTCTCTCTGCCCCTCCTCTGCCAGTGTTCTCTATCTCTCTCTCTCAAGAATAAATAAAACATTTTTTAAAAAATCAAATGAGTAATATATAAACAATAAAAATGGTTAAGTATGTTTTAATTTGGAAAATACATGTATTTTCCACAAATGTTAATTTATTCAAGATCAATTCTAGAAAATATAATTTATTTTGATGAAGATATTTTGGCTATTTAAAAAATAATAAAGTATTTTTCGGGGTGCCTGGGTGCCTAAGTCAGTTAAATGTCTGATTTCGGCGCAAGTCATGATCTCACAGTTCCTGGGTTCAAGTCCCGCATCAAGCACTGTGTTGACAGTTCATAACCTGAAACCTGCTTCAGATTCTGGGTTTCCCTCTCTCTCTACTCCTTCCTTGCTCACACCCTGTCTCTCTCTGTCTCAAAAATAAACAAACATTTAAAAAATATATAAAAATTTAAAAAATAGTAATAAAGTAATAGTAGTAATAAAGTATTACTATTACTATTATAAAGTACTATTATTGAGTAGTTACTTTCCTGTTCTTAAATTTCGCACAAATACCATACACACACTTCTCAAAGAGAGTAAAATATTACAGCCATGATTTGGTTTATTATCGTTGTGGTATGTGTATGTGTTGTTGTGGTATGTATATGTGGTGGAAGAGGTTATTGAGTGGAAGACATGAAAGCCTTAGGGACTTATGTTTTGGAGTCATGGTGGCCCGGAGGCTATGGCCAAGAACGAATTCTTGAAATATCTGGTGCAAAACAGGTGATATTATTAAAGCACAGGAACAGGATCCCTGGGCAGGAAGAGCTACCCCTGGACCTTGAGCAGAGAAGATTATATACTTGGGAACTGGGGGAGGTAAAGTCTAGGGCAAGTTTCCAATGAGATTTTCATATGTTAAAGACTCACAAGGTATTGGAGGCCTAGCTATTGTCCAGCTAAGATTGTTAAAGTATTAACATTAAAACTGTAGGGAGTTCTTGGGGAAAAGTTCTACTCTGATGCCTCAAGTATTTGTCAATAGGCTACAGGTTATAAGGAAATTTAACTTCATTTGCCATTTTCTTCTGCCTTTGTTTCCCTCATCAGTATGACAAATTCCATAGAAATATTTTAATAATTTTTCTATTGTTTCTTTCTAAACAGGATTGAGAATTAGCAGTATTCTATATTTTGAAGCATAGAAATATTGATTTTTTTTTGGTAAGGGAACAAAAACAATGTATCCGTCATATGTTCAGTCCTAGAATCATACTATGGTGTTTGGAATGGATAATGTTAAAAGCTTATTATTCTGATGATATCTGGTGTTGATACAATTATGTCTCGAATTATGGGTCAGATATGGCTAGAGGAGATATTGGATAGTGTTGACCATTTTGAGAGTTGACAATTCTGAAGCTATAAATAAATGAATTTTGCTAGTGAAAGTATACAATGAATTGGATTCACAGAAGTGCATTTTCTTTTATGTTAAATTCAAGGCAATGTTTGGTAAGAATGGGACTGAAAACTGAGTTGGGGACACATGGGCAGATACATACAAAGATGAAAATGCTAATTTCTAAATTTTTCCTGAGACTCTTTTGCAACTAGCCACAGTCCTCCTCCTTGTTTGTGTAGGTGAATTTTCATTTCCCTGAAAAAACTATGACCAATCATGAGGTATTTACTTTACAGGCAATGCTAATCCTTAAAATTTATCCAAATAAGCCAACTCTCATTGCCTTAATACATGTACCCATTCTAAGAAAGCTATCCACCTATCTCTCCAAGAGGTGTTTTCACTTGTGTTTTTCCCAAGTCCATGGCCACACACAGTGCTTTAAATTCCATCTACTGGGAGGATTTCTCTTTAACCCTGTCTGTAATACAAACCCTGAACAAGGTTGTAAACTACTTCTGTCTATTGTTGGGTCATGTCAACAATTATGCAGAACTTGTGTAAATCAGACCCAATTTTTTCTTCCTCAATCAAGTGTTCAAAAGTAAATGCCTCAGGAGACCATAGATGTGGACTGAGGGAGAGGTGTCAATATTACAAGAGAAAGAATCATATGAATTGGAGACTTGTTCATGCAAATTATATATGCCTTTAAGAACAACTCAAGCTAGATCCTATACATATGATTTTCACTCAATAACAGAGTGATACTTTGTATACCCAACCGAATGGCCTTGTGTGCAAGAGTACACCAAATTCATGATGAGTAGCTCAGATTACTTGAAACTTAGTGGTCTACAGCCAAGTATTTAGTGCTGAATTTGCTAGGGTCCAATAGCAAATCAAACCTTTTTTTAGAAAGATAACAGTTATCTGAAAAGGATGGGATTGCTTTGCCCCCAAATTCCAGAGGTCTGCACAGTTATTTATTTGAGCATCCTGTCAAGAGTTCCTACAGCCTTGCTTTCTCTAATTAGACCTGCTGAATCATGTGGTTCAAGTAGCCAAGCAACTTGCACGACAACCATATACTATTGCAAGTCTTCTTTCTCATTCTTAGAAACAAAAATCTTTTTCTATGCTGTTAAATTAAAAAGAAAGGGACTACTTCACTTCTTGGGGTGATCAATTTGAAATCAAAGGGGAATGGGTTGTTACTGCATAATGGAAACACAGGTATGTGTCAGAAACCCAAGAGACCCTTTGAAGATCTATTTAGTATTTTCATGTCCTGTGTGAAAGCTACAAAGAGGAAATTACTCACTTCAGGCAAAACTAAAAATGTCCCAGCATAAGTAAAGTTTATTTGTCTAGATTCTCCTGAGAAACATAACCAATATATATCCCATTTATTTTATCTATTTATTTCCTAATTTTTTTAATTTAAATTTTAGTTAGTTCACATACAGTGCAATATTCAGGAGTAGAAATCAGTGATTAATCACTTATATACAATGTCCATTGCTCATCACATCAAGTGCCTTCCTTAGTACCCATCACGTATCTAGCCCATTTCCCACTCACCTCTGTCCTTTAACCCATAGTTTGTTCTCTATCATTAAGAATCTCTCTCGGTTTGTTTCCCCATTTCCCTTCCCCCTTCCCATATATTAATCTGTTTTGATTCTTAAATTCCACACATGAATGAAATTATATATTTGTCTTTCTCTGATTGACTTATTTTGCTTAGCATAATACATTCTAACTCTATCCATGTCATTACAAATGGCAAGATTTGATTCTTTTTGATGGCTGAGTAATATTTTTATATATCATATATATGTATGTGTGTATACCTGCGCACACACACACACACACACACACACACACACACATATATATATATGAGGTGTGGTGGTGATGGAGAAGGGCAGTTGTGGAGAAGAACACTGGGTGTTATATAGAAAACCAATTTGACAATAAACTATTTAAAAATAAATAAATAAATAAATAAATAAATAAAATAAAATAAAATAAAAAATAAGAACAAAGATATATATATATATATATCTCACATCCTTTTTATCCATTCATCAGTCAATGGACAGACATTTGGGCTCTCTTCATAGTTCGGCTATTGTTAATAATGCTACTATAAATATTGGGGTGCATGTACCCTTTCAGATCAGTATTTTTTTAATCCTTTAGGTAATTTCCTAATAGTCTGATGCTGGATAAGAAGGTAGTTCTAGTTTTAGTTCCTTGAGGAACCTCCATACTCTACTCCAGAGTATCCTCCAGTTTGCATTCTCAACAATATTGCAAAAGTTTCCCCCTTTCTCCACATTCTTGCCAACACCTGCTGTTTCTTTTGTTGTTAATTTTAGCCACTTTGACAGGTGTGAGGTCTTATCTCATTGTGGTTTTGATTTTTATTTCCCTGATGATGAGTGATATTGAGCATCTTTTTATGTGTCTGTTAGCCATTTGGATGTCTTCTGTAGAAAAGTGTCTGTTCATGTCTTCTGACCATTTCTGAACTGGGTCGTTTGTTTTTGGGATGTTCATTTTGATAAGTTCTTTACAGATTTTGGATACTAACCCTTTATCACATATATCATTTGGAAATATCTTCTCCCATTCCATAAACATAAACTATTATACTTCATCAAGATAAAAAGCTTCTGCATAGCAAAGCAAACAATCAACAAAACTGAGAGGCAGCGTATGGAATGGGAGATGACATTTATATCCCATTTATAAAGTTATTAAGAGAAATTGACTATTATATATTTTTAATGTTTATTTATTTTGAGAGACACAGAGAGAGCATGTGTGAGCAAGAAAGGGACAGAAAGAAAGAGAGACAGAGAGAGCAAGGGTCCCAAACAGGCTCCACACTGTTGGCGCAGAGCCTGCTGCAGGGCTCAATCCCAAGAACCATGCGATCATGACCTGAGCTGAGATCAAGTGTCAGGTGCTTAACTGACTTAGCCACCCAGGCACCCCAGGAATTGACATTTATAAAATTGAGATGTCTTGAGGGTGTCAAGCTAAGCAAAATAAGTCAGGTGGAGAAAGACAGATACCATATGTTTGCACTCATAGGTCTAAAAGGAGAACAGAAGAAACCTAATGGAGGACCAGGGGGAGGAGAAGAGGGAAAGAGAGTTGGGGAGAGAGAGGGACACAAAACTGAGAGACTATTGAATACTGAAAATGAACTGAGGGTTGAAGGGGAAGGGGGAGGGGGCAAAAGAGGTGGTGGTGATGGAGAAGGGCAGTTGTGGAGAAGAACACTGGGTGTTATATAGAAAACCAATTTGACAATAAACTATTTAAAAATAAATAAATAAATAAATAAATAAATAAATAAATAAATAAATAAATAAAATAAAAAATAAGAACAAAGAAAAAAATTGAGATGTACCATCCCCTGCTATCTGCAAGCTGGAGACCCAGAAAGCCATATTTTTGAAAGTGACAGATAAGTTTGTGGCCTTGACTATGGTGATGGTTAAATGGGTATTTCCAAACACATCAGGTTGTGTATATTAAATATGCAGATCTTTTAGTATGTTAATCATACTTCCATAAAGTGACTAAAACAAAACAAAACAAAACAAATTTCAATCTAAGTACAAAGGACTAAAAACCAGGTGCACTGATGGCATAATTCCCAGCACTAGGGCATCAATTTAAATCCTAATATATTCTAAAAAATACTCTCACAGACGCAACCAAAAAATTATGTTTAACCCAATATCTAGGCATTATGGCTCAGTCAAGTAGACACATAACATTAACCTTCACCAAAGGTTTGGGTGACCCCAGCAGTGTAGAGAGCCAAAAATTAACTGAAGTTCTTGCTGACCAGACAAAGGGACTATGGAGTAGGCTGTAGACAATAGAAATGAGAAATGGAAGTTACGACTATATATATATATATATATATATATATATATATATATATATATATATATATATATATATATTAGGTTTAATTTTAACATAAACACATGGTCCCATTCACTGCCTTCTCCTGTCATCATGAGAAACACCGTGAATATGATGGATTTCAGTCCCATGATTAAATCATATTAAAATTTGTGATAGCATTTTTAGATGTAACTAAGATACCATTCAATGGTGTTTGTGTTAATCTAAAAAGATTACCTTGGATGATCCTTATTTAATAGGATAAAGCTCTAAAAAGTGAAATTAGGCTCTTCCCTTCAAAGAGGGAGATTCTTCTGGTTTTGTAGAAGTGAGGTGCTGTGTTATACAGAGACAAGATTAGTAAGATGTGTGGGTGGCATCTAAGAGCTGAGAGTGATCTCCTAGACAGTAGTCAACAAGAAAGTGGAGAACATGGTACTATATTCACATGGAATAAATACTGCCAGGAGCCATATGTTTGGCACAGGACCCAGAACTCCAGAAAAAAATGCAGCTTGTCTCACATTTTACTTTATATCTTGTGAAACCCTAGACAGAGAACCTGGTTATGCTATGCCCAATATCTGTAAGACAGCATGGTAAGATATAAATAATCATTATTTTAAGCCCCCCCCATTTGTGGTAATTTGTCATTCAGTAACAGAAAATTAATACACAATATGACCAGTTACAGAAATGAAAGCAGTAGTATTTGCATGTATTCCTTGTATTTATGTGACTATATTTGTATATGTGTGTATATCATTTCACCCCTCAATCTTATTATCATCATGTTAATATTCTTTCTATTCAGGTGCCAGGTATCAGAGGCAAGGTGAATCAGGTTGAGGAGGAATGAACATTATCAAATAGGGACTAAAGTAACATTATGGTCATATAGATTCTTTGGGGAGAGTGTTAACACGTTATACAAAATATAGTAAATATAGAGAAAATTTTGTATTCTTTCATTTGACACTTATATATAGCTAGTAAATGAGGCATGTATGAATGACAAATTGAAAACATGTAGATTATAATGGATATTACTAATCAATATATTTGGATCTGAACTACATTTCTCACAATCCCCCTCCCTTTAGGGGTAGATTGGCTACAAAAGGAATTTGAGTAATGCATGAAAGGTAGAAGTGAGGAGTACCCACTATTAAAAGGTTAGAATGGTAAGATGTGAGTGGAACAGATGACGATTTACCCAGCTAATCCCAGTTCATCCTCTCTTCTCTGCTATTCATACAGTTTATCTTCTCAACTGTTGTCTCTGTTGATGAACAGCAACCCAAGGACCACTACCAGGGACTTAGGTATAGATCACAGATGTTTTGTCTTCCACATCCTCAACAACTTCCATATTTCTTTAAGACCTAATTAGTGTAAGAAATCTCTTATTTTCATAACAATCATAGGAGGTCTCAGTCTAAAGGTGACATTGAGTGTCATTAGAAGGGACTTACTTAAATATTTTCAGTATCTCACAAGGAAGGAGATAATGGAATTTTAAGTTAACGAGTAACAAGGGCTCAACAAAGGAATTTAAAGAGACAATATTTTACATGGTACAAAGTGCCACCCTGTATTATAAATACCCTTAATTCATTGCTTAATCCTTTAGCAAATGTTGCCTCCCTTGTGTTTGTGGTCACTTATGGGAATAAAAGAATTGTAGTTTTAGCTACAGAGAAATAGGCCTAAAAGGAAAAAAAATGTGCAACAGAAGAAATTAATACAGAGACTTCTGCAGAAATATTAGCCTCAAGTCAGAAGAAACTAGGAGAAACATTAGCACCCCCCACTCTTCAAAGGTCAACCATAAATATTTCATGATAACCCCACTATATTTTACATTGTATTACAGTTAATTGTAAATATCACATATCTTTCTAACTAAATTATCATCTCTTATATGCCTCGAAGAAAGAATATGCCACACATATATTTCTATTGGTTCACTGCCCACTTACCCTTTGACATCAAATCTCTAAGGCAGTATCTTGCGCAGAGTAGCTCTAGTGAACACAGACTGCTTTTGTCTAATAACATACTTCTGTGGATACCTTCTCTTATATTCTATAGAATCCTTCTGGATCTATCAATCACTGGATCCCCTTTCTTAAACAGGCTGTGTCTGTGCATGTGTGTGTCCACATGGGAGGGAGTGAGAAAGAGACAGAGCGTGCACCAACCAAACCCATTAATAGAAAGTTTTATTTATGGCTTTAAAATTAGACTTAAGAAAGGGCACGTGGAGTGCCTAGGTGCCTCAGTGGGTTAAGTGTACAAGTCTTGGTTTCAGCTCTGATCATGATCTCGCAGTTTGGGAGTTTGAGGCCCTCATCAGGCTTCTTGCTGATAGTGTGGAGCCTACTTGGCATTATCTCTCTCCTCTCTGCTCCTCCCTGCTTGCATGCTCTGTCTCTCTCTCTCCCTCTCAAAATAAATGAATAAACTAAAGAAAAAAAACATATGACCCAGGCAAGGCTAATAATCATAATCCTTTTATGGGATTGATACACGGTCAAATTTTTAAATTTATTTTTCATTTTCTTAATGTTTACTTATTTTTGAGAAAGAGAGAAAAAGAGAGAGAGGGCAAGCAGGGGAGGGGCGGAGAGAAGGAGACACAGAATCTGAAGCAGGCTCCAGGCTCTGATCTGTCAGCACAGAGTCTGACACGGGGCTGGAATCCATGAACTGTGAGATCATGACCTGAGCAGAAGTCGGATGCTTAACTGACTGAACCATCCAGGTACCCCTGGTACATGGTCAATTTAATAAAAATAGTGTTCATTCCACTAGAGGATTTAGATTTAGAGCAAATGAGTACATTACGACTACCATGTGAAAAAGACCTATCTGAAGAATGAAACAAAGATGGAGAGAAGAAAGATAGAAACAATACTATAATATAATTTGGCACACTTGGCCTGAAGGTACTCTACCTTCAGTTTTCACACCTATGTGAGTCAATAAACTTTCCTTTAGTGTCTTTATTTATATTTCTATATGTAGTGTTACTTAGAGAGACACCTGGGTGGCTCAGTCGGTTAAACGTCTGACTTTGACTCAGGTCATAATCTCAGGGTTTGTGGGTTCGAGCTCCATGTTGGGCTCTGTACCGAGAGCTCAGAGAGTCTGCGTCAGATTCTGTGTCTCCCTCTCTCTGCCCTCCCCTGCTCATCCTCTTTATCTCTGTCTCAAAAATAAACATTAAAAAATTTTTAAATAGTATTACTCAGAAATGGGAAGTTACAACTGATGGATCCTAAAATACTGAATTGACTAAATAAATTTAGGTTGACAAGTTTGAAATTTTGTTTGTAAAGCATTATATCAGAATTCAGACTATACATCCATACAATAAGACAACTTAGTTTGATGAATAATTAGTCTTGGACATTTGTCTACGTCTTTTCACCTGTGATAAATGTTTCAAAAACACTTTTAGGTTCTCTTTAGACTAACCTATTCTAAAGAAGAGAATGAAGCAATGTGATGATGCTCCTTTTGAAAAATGGTACATGTTATGCCTATAGTCAAAGAACTAAAATTGCTAAAGTTATTTTTTAAGATAATCATATGGGGCACCTGGGTGGCTCAGTCAATTAAGCGTCTGGCTTCGGCTCAGGTCACGATCTCACGGTTGGTGGGTTCAAGCTTCGCGTCGGGCTCTGTGCTGACAGCCAGCTCAGAGCCTGGACCCTGCTTCAGATTCTGTATCTCCCTCTCTCTCTGACCCTCCCCTGCTTGTGCTGTCTCTCAAAAATAAATGCAAAAAACATTTTTAAAAAATTTAAAAAAAGATAATCATATTCTCATAGAACTGTGAATATGTATTTTAAGCAAACTTCAGCATGAAGAAGGCAAACAAAGGAATACAAGACTGAAACACAGGATGAACAAAAGAAATACTAAGTTTAAGTCACAAACTGTATTACATTATTGAAGTAGGACAACTATTAGGTCTGTTTTAGTACTTTAGCCCATGGCCAGAGAAACTATTATCCTGAGGGTTTTGGACATGTACAGAATGTAAAGACTTCTTTCAAAGAGACAGAAGTATTATCAGTGTCCAAATTCAAGATTTGTAACTTCAATCAATTTCTGACTTTGGTTACACCTCTGAAAATGAGGTGGGGGACAGAAAGCCAGCCACAGGCTTTCTGTGGTTTTGAAGAGATATACTGCCAGAGGCAGCTTTGTGAATGGGTGATTATTAATGTTAATTCCTTAAAGCATCCTCAAAACCCCTTTAATAATACATGTAGGCAGTAGACAGAAAACTCTGAATAGCTCCCTGAAGAGAAATCCACCCCCCATGCTTATCTCAGATCAATTCATAGAGCATAGATAAGAAAACAGAACCTCAATTATACATATTGATAAATCTATAAAAGGGCCTTCGCTACATAGAAAAGGGATCCTTATTGAACTTGACCCAGAGAATATGGTATACACACTAAAAATATTAAAGACCTTTCCTCCATAAATTCCTGTTCTTCTACCTCAAATTATTCATTAAGGCCATAGCTTACAGAATAATAATGAGGGATCACCACAGAATTACAGACGTATCTTGGACTCACCTTCTTACCTTATTATCACTTTGGAATTAGGTATTTGGGGAGCAATTTAGATGGATTCTCTTGTGGAGATGACAAGTTCTTCTTCTAGTCTACATTGTTTAGTAATATTGTGGCAAATTGAATGTGTGGGAATAAGCATATAATGGGAGTGAACAAGAAACAGATGTGATGGTATTCTGCACAGTGTCTCTGATTGCTAGAGCTGTCTTCTATCCTTTAGAGAGCATATACCTGAGGATTGTAGTCAGTTCAAACCACACAGAGTTGATATATGGACAAACCTCCTGATTACAGTAGTCAAACCCCTGAGTACAACTCTATCTAAAGGCAGATAGATCCTTCTTTGGAAAACTTTGAGAGATAAGCCAATAAATTTTACTTGCTGAAAGTATTATCTATTCTTATAGTTAAACTTGTTGTTACATGGTTAAATTGCAAAGTGTTATTAATAGAATAGAGCAGATGCTGATATGACCTGACACAATGATTCATAGACAAGAAATCTAGTGACAGTACTTTATGATGCAGTAGCTGCACATGACTTTGTGTGGTCTACGTTTGGAAAAGGCATAAGTGTACTTTCTGAATAATCAGAATAAATTGCTACAGTCAGATAGATTACAGTGGTGGTCCTGTTCTCAGTCACACGTTTATCCTTTTTTTTTTTTAATTAAGAAATGTTTATTTTGAGAGAGCGAATGGGGACAGGGCAGAGAGAGAGGGGGAGAGAGAATCCCAAGAAGATTCCACACTACATGTAGAGCCACCACAGGGCTCAATCTCATGAACAATGAGATCCTGACCTGAGCTGAAATCAAAAGTTAGGCATTTAATTGACTGAACCACCCAGGCACCCCAGCAACACATTCATCGTTAGGAAACTGAAGACTGATAATATATATGTTCACTTACTGTTTCCTGAGCCCCTTACACCTGCAAATGAAAATTTTGACTAATATAATGGAAACAATTTTTTTTTACTTTAGAGGGAAAGAGCACATGAGAGGATGAGAGGGGGAAAGAGAAGAGAAGAGAGAGAGAGAGAGAGAGAGAATGGAAGCAGGCTCCACACTCAGTGTACGCCTGACATACTACTCAATCCTACAAACCTGGGATCATGACCTGAACCAAAATTGAGAGTTGGCTGCTTAACTGACTGAGCCACCTAGTTGCCCTTAAACAAATTTTAAGAACAGGTGTCTTACTATGGAGTGTACTAAATTCTATAAGAACTCTAACTGTTGCTATATTTTTAGTAGATAAAGAAATCCCACTGAATTTGGATTTCATGAATTCTGCTGAATTCCAAATGAAGAAGTAGCTGAAGAAGATGTTATTTTAATAAGGAGCTTAAAAAAGAGTCACAGTATGGAATGACCTAGGATGTAAATGAAGAGTCTAGACTAAGGATATCAGAAGCAAGCATAAAAGTAGACTGGTACCACTTAAGTAAGGAAACTGGGAGGCAAAACCCAAGAATAATGCCTATGAAGATATTAGTTAAAGGGAATGTCTATATTTTTCAGGTATACATACAAATGTGTAGTTATAGTCTTCAAAAAGTAGAGGTTTACTTCTGTATAATGAACAAATGTTTACCTGCATTCTTTAAGGAAATATAATTTGTCTTCAGATTTGTTACATAGATATATTCAGATTATTATAGAAAACAATTTTTATGACTATTTTAAGTTACAGTTTAGTTTATCAGTTTATCAAATTTTAATTTCGCTATGTTTTGTCACATATATATGTATATATGTTATACTTTGTTACATACATGCATGCACATACACATATATATGCCAACGCACACATATAACAAAATATAAAGTAATTGTACATAATTATATATTTAAATTTGTATAATTATATGTGTTGTATATATATTACATATATATTTATTCACACATATATGTATATAAGTATAGTTAAAACATAATCTCTTTTTAAAAATCTGCAATTTTATAGCTACTCAGCTACTCACAATCTACCACTACTGCTACTACTTAATATTAATTGAGTTCCCACTATGTCAGGTCCACATTGTTGCTTAATGCACCATAAAGTTTAATTATCTAAAAATCGTAGGAGTTGGGTAATTTCACTATTCCTACGAGGTACATAAGACTAAGGCTTAAGAGGGAATAAACAATGTTGGGAAAAAATTCTCAATCACATTTTCACTTTTTTTTTCACAGATTGTGAGCAGAGGTACTGAAAGATTGTATCAGACTATATTTACCTTTGAGAAATTGAGTGTGTCCTACTGGTACAGGGGTAACTGGGTTTTCTGTCCAGTATAATAATTTAATTTCTCCCTCTGGGTAAGGAGGTTGACCAGGTTTGACTGCAGCTCATTATTAAAAAAAGTGGGGATTTTTAAGGTTTGCCCTTCTTAGCACAGATGCAAATCTACTGGATATGATGCACTCATTCAGGCACACCTGTGTCTCAATCACGGGTCTAGAAGTTATAGAAAGTAAGGGAAACATGAGAAAATGGTCCAGTCAAGAGGTTCATGCTCCTCACTATACCATTTTGTCTCTGCCCAGGAATTTTGTGTCTTCTGCCAGCATTAGTAGACTAGGTGGCTAATTTGTTAGATTGAAAGTAGGGTAAGACCCCAGACCATTCATAATTATTGGCAATTAATATACTTATGACCACCCAGATAGAGTCAGCCAGAAATAACTATCTCTTGATCTCTTTTTAATTCAGTAACTGCATTGCTTTGGCTCCTATACCAGTCACAGAGTGTTATTACATAAACATACTATTTTATTAAGGTTTAACTACATTAATAAACAATTTCATTAGAACAACGTTATTTTTATTTGTATTTACAATTCTACCTCAGAACAAAAGAGAAATATAAATCAAAACTTTCAGAAAATTTTTACATTACCTTAAAAAGAATGTTTCAATAAATCTATTTCTATAATAATATCTCAAGAATCCCTATCAATTTGGTGGTTGGTATTGTGACACATCAAGAGAGAGAGAGTCAGGGGTGACTGCAAGGCTCAGTCAGTTAAAGGTCTGTCTCTTGATTCAGCTCATGTCATGATATCATAGTTTTGAGATTGAGCCTCATGTTGGGCTCCTTGCGGAGCATGGAGTCTCCTTAAGATTCTTTCTCTCCTTCTTCTCCACCCCCACGTTGCTTATTCTCTCTAGGAAACAAAAAAGAAGAGAGGGGGAGAAAGAGAGAAGAGAGAGGGAGAGAGAGAAGGGAGAGAGAGAGAGAGAGAAAGAGAGAGATAGTCAGGGGCACCTGGATGACTCAGTTAAACATCCAACTCTTGATCTCTGGGTCCTGTGTTCAATCCCTGCATGGGGCACTTTTGCTGGGCAAGAAAACTACTTATTTTTTTTAAATAATAATAAACAAAAAGAGAGAGTCAAGAAGATTTTTCAAGATGGAGGATAAGTTGGCTGATTTAGTAAAATAATGAGTTTAGTAAAAAAGGAAATGATGTCCATTATGAGTGAGAAGTCAAAAGTGGGTTCTTAGAAAGTTTTACCTGAAAAATACTAGTGGTAGTCCAAGGAGAAGATTGAGAGACAGGGATTAGAGGAAATGTTTGAATAAGTGGTGGCAAAAATTCCCAAATTTGAATAATATAAACATACAAGAAGCTGTATAAACCCCAAATAAGATGAACTCAAAGATACTCAAGCTAAGAAACATTATAGTCAAACTTTTGAAGTCTTTAGGAGAAAATCTTGAAAACAAGATAAAAGCAACTTGTCATAATACAGTATCTTCAATAAAATTACAAGCAGATTTCTCATTAGAAAATTTAAAGACCATCCAAAAAAAAAAAAAGAAAGAAAGAAAGAAAGAAAAAGAAACTTTAAAGACTAGATGACACTGGGCTGATATATTGGAAAAAAAAAAAACCCACCAAAACAAAACCCTAAACCATCAACCAAGAATTCCATACCTGGCAAAATTTAAAGTGAAAAAGTTAAGACATTTCCAGATAAACAAAATCAAAAGGCATTTACTGCCACTAGACCTGCCTTGCTCATGGGAGTCCTTCAGGGTGAAAAGAAAGGACTTAAAAATGACTCAAAGTAGTATGTGGAAATAAAGATCTCAATTAAAGGCAAACACAAGACAATTATTAAAGCTAGTATTATTTTAACAATGGTTTATAACTCACTTTGTACTTTCTACATGATTTAACAGATTAATACATTAAAAAACAACTATTAGTCCAAAAGTTAGTATTGTTGTAACTTAAATTTGAAATCTACTTTTTGGTGTCTACATAATTTAAGAAACTAATGCATTTAAAAGAATTATTATTTTATGTTTTGGGCCACAAAGTGTATAAAGATGTAATTTTGTGACAATAACTATAAGAAGTGGAACTAGAGCTGTAAGGAGTAGAATTTTCCTATGTTAATAAGTTAAACTAGAACAAATTCAAATTAAGATGTTTAACTTTAGGATGTTAAATGTCATTCTCATGGTAATCACAAAGAAAATAGCTATAAAATATACAAAAGGAAATAACACAGGGATTAGACATTTAGCTACAAAAATCAACTAAGCATAAAATAATGCAGTGATTGAGGAAATTAGGGACAAAAATGCTACAATAAATATAGAATTCACATTGCTAAATAATAAAAATAAGTCCCTCCTTATCAGTAATTACTTTAAATATAAATGAATTAAACTCTTTAATCGAAACAGAGATTGACAGAATGATTAAAAACACATGCTCCAATTTAGATGTTCTCTACAAGAGACTCACATTATTTATTTATTTTAATATTGCAAGCAAAATATTTCATATTTCTATATTTTTGATTTTTTGTTATATTTTTTCTTCCAAGATGTTATTTAAATTCAAGTTAGTTGGGGCACCTGGGTGGCTCAGTGGTTGTGCCTGACTCCACTTTGGCTAAGGTCATGATCTTATGGTTCATGAGTTCAAGTTGGGCTCTGTGCTGACAGTGTGGAGCCTACTTGGGATTTTCTCTCTCTCTCCCTCTCTCTTCCCTCCCATGTGTTCTCTCTCTCTCTCTCTCTCTCTCTCTCTCTCTCTCATAATAAATTAATAAAAGATTTCTTTAAAAAATATTTCAAGTTAGTTAGCATATAGTGTAGTACTGGTTTTAAGGGTAGAATTTAGGGGCACCAGGGTGGCTCCACCAGTTAAGTGTCTGACTTTAGCTCAGGCCATGATCTCACAGTTTGTGAATTCAAACCCCCCATCGGTCTCTGTGCCAACAGCTCAGAGCCTGGAGCCTGCTTTGGATTCTGCATCTCCTCCCCTTCTAGCTGCCCCTCCCCCACTTGTTCTCTATCTCTCTCATAACACCCAGTGCTCATCACTGCAAATGCCCTACTTAATATCCATTACCTAGTTAGTCCATCCCCTCATGCACTTCCCATCCAGAAGCCCTCAGTGTGTTCTCTACAGTTAAGAGAGTCACTTTAAATGTAAAGTCTCAAATGCATTGAAAGTGAAAAAATGTTAAAAGGTATTTCATGAAAATATCCATCAAGAGTGCAAAGGTGGTAATGCTAACATTGGAGATAATATATTATAAATGCTAAATGTTTATAAGAGACAATGAAGAGTATTTCATATTAATAAAAGATTCACAATAGTAAGAAAATATAACAATTATAAAAATTTATTCACTATGGACAAACTATCAAAACATATGAAATAAAAATTAATGGAATGGAGGGAGAAATGATGCAATGCTAGTTGTAGACTTGAATGTCGCACTCTCAGTAATGAATAAAAAACAACCAGACAGAAATAAGTAAAGAAATACAGGACCTAACAAAACAATAAACCAACTACACTTAAGGCACTCTGTTATATAACACTGTCCACCAATAAAACATAACCAATCTTTCCAGATGCACATGGGATATTTTCAAACACAGACCATATGTTAGTCCACACATTAAACCTTAATCTATTTTTTTAATGGATGTCATACAAAGTATATTCTCCAACCACAATAGGATGAAGTTAGAAAACAACAGATATAAAACTGGAAAATTCAAAGGTTTTTGGAAATTAAAAAACTGACTCAAACAACCCATGAATCAAATGAAAAATAACATGGGAAGTTAGAAAACACTTAGACATGAGTGAAAATAAAAATACAATATACCAAACATAAAATATGACAATTGTAAAGGGGAAGTTTATACTTACTAATGTTCAAAGAAGGTATACAAAATGCCAAAAAGTACATGAATAAATGCTCAAGATGTTTATTTATTTTGAGAATGTAAATCAAAACTGTAATGAAATACCATTCATATCTACTAGGAAGATTATACTAAAAAGATATGGGTGTTATCAATAACTATTGTCAAGAATGTAGAGAAGTTGGAACTCCCATACATTTTTGATGGGAGTCACCTTTTGATGGGAACAAGTGATTCAGCCACTTTGGAAAACAGTTTGCTAGTTCTTCTAAAGGTCCTCTAAACATAAAGTCAGCAGCATTTACATTCCTAGGTACATATTCAACTTTTGGAAACTATGACTACACAAAACTTTATATATGCATATTCATAGAAACATTATTCATAATACTCATAGAGTTGAAACACCCAATATGCCCATCAACTGATGAATAAAAAGAGTATATTCATGCAATAAGATATAATCCAGGCATAATATGTAATTAAATATGGATAGTTACTACTCCATGGATAAAACTGGAAACATTATGTTAGTATTGCAATTCAGGTCTATCTCAAGAAGCAAGAAAGTTCCCAAATATATGATCTAACATTATACCTATAGGAGCTGGAAAAGGAACAGGAAATAAAGCCTAAAGCCATGAGAAGAATGGAAATAATAAAGACTGGATTAGAAATAAATCATATAGAAACAACAACTAAAGAAACCGGGGAACAGATCAACAAAACCAAGATCTGGTTCTTTGAAAGAATAAATAAAATTAATAAACCCCTAACCAGACTTAACTCAAAGAAAAGAGAAGGAACCCAAGTAGATAAAATCAGTAATAAAAGGAAAGATCACAATGAACACCATAGAAATACAAAAAATTATGAGAATGCGATGAAAAATTATATGCCAACAAACTGTGCAATATGGAAAATGAACAAATTCCTAGAAACTCATGAATTACCAAAACTGAAACAGGAAGTAATAGAAAAAAATTAACAGACCTGTAACCAGCAAAGAAATGGAATCAGTAATAAAAAAAATCTCTGAACAAACAAGAGTCCTGGCCAGATGGCTTCCCAGGGGGGATTCTACCAGACATTTAAAGAAGAGTTAATAGTTATTTATCTCAAACTCTCCCAAAAAATAGAAATGGAGTTCCCAAATTCTTTCTATGAAGCCAGCATTAGCCTGATTCCAAAATCAGACAAAGACCCCACTAAAAAGGAGGATTACAGAACAGTATCTCTGAGGAACCTAGATGCAAAAATTCTCCACAAGATACTAGTAAATCGAATTCAACAGTACATTAAAAGAATTATTCATTAAAAGATCAAGTGGGATTTATTCCTGGGTTGTAGGTCTGGGTCAATATTTGCAAATCAATCAACGTGATACACCACATTAATAAAAGAAAAGGTAAGAACCATATGATCCTGTCAATAGATACAGAAAAACCTTTGACAAAATACAGTATCTATTTTTATTAAAAACCCTCCACAAAGTAGAGATAGATGGAACATACCTCAACATCGTCAAAGCCATATGCAAAAGACTCACAGCTAATATCATCCCTCTATAGGAGAAAACTGAGAGACTTTCTCCAGATAGGAACAAAACAAGGATGTTCACTCTCATAATTACTATTTCACATAGTACTGGAAGTCTTAAGCTCAGCAATCAGACAACCAGAGAAATAAAAAGCATTCAAATCAACAGAGAAGAAGTCAAACTTTCACTTTTGCCAGATGGCATGATACCCTATGTTGGAAAACTGAAAGACCCCACCAAAAAATTGCTAGAACTAATGTATGAACTCAGAAAAATCTCAGGATATAATATCAATGTGCAGAAATGTGCATTACTGAATGCTAATAATGAAGCACCAAAAACCATAGGATACCAAAGAATAAATCCAACTAAATAGGTAAAGGATCTATACTCTAAAAACTATAGAACACTTATGAAAGAAATTGAAGAGGACACAAAAAATGGAAAAGCATTTCATGTTCACGGATTGGAAGAACATTGTGAAAATGTCTATACTACCCAAATTAATCTACACATTTAATGCAATCTCTATCAAAATATCATAAGAATATTTTTTTTTTTGCAGAGCAAGGACACATTCCCAAAATTTGTATGGAACCAGAAAAGATCTGAATGGCCAAAGCAATCCTGAAAAAGAAAAACAAAACTGGAGACTTCATTATTCTGGATCAAGTTATATTACCAAGCTGTAGTCATCAAGATGGTATGGTACTGGCATATGTCAGACACACAGATCAATGGAACAGAACAGAAAACCCACTGAGTGGCTCAGTCAGTTAAGTGTCCAGTGTTGGCTCAGGTTAATATCTCATGGTTTGTGAGTTCAAGTCCCAGTCAAGTTCAAGTCTCTGCTGTCAGCACAGAGCCTGCTTTGGATCTTTTGTCTCCCTTTCTCTGCCCATCCCTTGCTTTCTTTCTCTCTCTCTCAAAAATATAAAAATGAAAAGAAATCCTAGATGAGAACAGAGGTAGCAACCTCTTTGATCTCAGCTGTAGCAATTTCTTACTAGCCTAATCACTGGAAGGCAAGGGAAACAAAAGCAAAATTAAAGTATTGGGATTTCATTAAGATACAAATCACACAGTGAAGGAAACAATCAACAAAATGAAAAGGCAGCCTATGGAATGGGAAAAGATATTTGCAAGTGACATATATGATAGAGTTAGTATCCAAAGTCTATAAAGAACTGATGAGACTTAACACCTAAAAAACAAATAATCCAGTGAAAAACTGTGCAAGGCATGAACAGACATTTTTAGAAAGAAGACATCCGTATGGCTAACAGACACATGAAATGCTGCTCAAAGTTACTCATCATCAGGGAAAAACAAATCAAAACCACAATGAGATACCACCTTATACCTGTCAGAATGCCTAAAATTAACAACTCAGACAACATTAGATGTTGATGAGGATGCAGAGAAAGGGGAACCCTCTTGCACTGCTGGTGGGAATAAAAATTGGTGCATCTGGTCTGGAAAAAAGTGTGAAAATTCCTCAAAAATATAAAAATAGAACTACCCTATGATCCACTGTACTACAAGGTATTTATCCAAAGGATACAAAAATACTGATTTGAAGTGGTACATGCACCCCAATGCTTACAGCAGCATTATCAACAAACTATTATCTCTCCAAACTATGGAGAGAGCCTAAATATCCATCAATTAATGCATGAGTAAAGATGTGATATACACACACGTGAACACACACACACACACACACACACACACACACACACACACACACACTATGGAATAGTACTCAGTCATCAAAAAGAATCAAACCCTGCCATTTACAATGACATGGATGGAACTAGACTGTATTATGCTAAGAAAAATAAGTCAATCAAAGACAAATTTGTCAAAGAAAGACAAATACCATATGATTTCAGTAATATGTGAAATTTAAGAAACAAAATAGATGATCATATGGAGGGGGAGAGAAGAGAGAGAAACAAACCAAGAGGGACTCTTAATGATAGAGAACAAATTGAGGGGTGATGGAGGGAGGTGGGTGGGAGATGGGCTAGATAGGTGATGATATTAAGGAGGGCAGTTGATGGGATGAGAACTTGGTGTTATATATAAGTGATGAATTACTGAATTCTACTCCTGAAACCAGTATTGCTCTATAAATTAACTAACTACAATTTAAAAAAATTTTTAAAATTCAATTAACTCCATTTTGCAAATAAGGAATCACAGTCAGAGATATAAAGTTACTAGGCTAAGATAATATGGAGTTTTAGTCCGTCTCTTATAACTAGAATATAAACTCCAAGAAAGTAAAGGTTTTTTTTTCCCTTCCTAATGTACCTCCAAGAGTGCAGAACAGTAAGTAACAAATAATGGAACCCACAGTTTTTCCTATTGAAGTAATCTTGCTTCTGCAGTCTACTGTTATGACTTGCATATTTTTTCTTATTTAATAAATATTTATTAATCATAACAACATATAAGTAATCTTTTATATATTTTGAAAAGCTATACAGCTTTGCTTTTCAGATTTATATGTTGAATTCACTGGAATTCATTTTTGTGTGTAGTTTGACAATCATAAAATTGTGCATTATCTTCTCTTTCCATATATATTTAATGTTAAGCATTTCCCAATTGATCTGCAATGTCAAGTCATTTATCAAATTTTCATTGCTGGTATACTGTTATCCCAATTCTCTTTGTTAAAAATCACATTATTTCATCATTTTATTATACTATGTTTATGAAAGAGGTTTCTCTTTCATTCTTAGTTAATGATAAATAAAAGATCTTTGTTTATAGTTATTGCAAATATAATCCTAAAATCCAGTCTGTCATAGACCCTCAGAGGGCATGATAGTTATTTCTTCCCTACTTTATCACTATTAGGTGTGTATTTAACTTTATCTCTGTTTTACCACATGGAATACATAGTGTGCTGTCTCATAAATTTGGTTCTGAAGTTATCCTCAATATCAAGGCTTTTTTGAGTTATTATATTTTGATTGGATCATGAGCTATTTTTCAAAACATAATGAAATTTAATTGTCTCATATCAAATTTCCGTCTTTTCCTGACTCATATTTTACCCAAAAGTCTTAATTTCTGCACAACCTAGTACATATTAATAAGTATTTTGGTAAATGTCTATGGGAATGAATAAAAAAAGTCTTAAGATTTGTGTGACTGTTGTTTTTTTTACAATATTAGCTCACTGAAAATCAAGTTTACATTTCAAATTTTCTGTGCTTCAGAATATAGGACATTTATTTCCACATGTATTTTTTTAATGTTTATTTATTTTGAGAGACAGAGTTGGGGAGGGCGAGAGGGATAGAATCCGAAGCAGGCTCTACGCTGTCAACCAGAGCCCTATGCAGGGCTTTCTTCCATGAACCGTGAGATCATGACTTGAGCTGAAATCAAGTCAGATGCTTAACCTACTGAGCCACCCAGGTGCCCCAACATGTATTTTGTTTTGAATGAGGCTTTAGGGATAGGTTTTTCTTCCATGACATGATACAATATCAAATGGAATTTTTCATTATGTTTGCTGTCGTCTCATCCAAAAATTTGAGAATAATATATTAACAGATGCTGTAGGTTTGCCTTGTGTGCCTCTTGGACTGGTGTGATTTTAACAGAAGGATATGGTATATACCAGTTTAGTGGAAATTTTCCTAGAGAGACTTTGAATTTTTTAAAAATGTTTAATTATTATTAGAAAGAGAGAGAGACAGAGTGTAAGTGCGGGAGGGACAGAGAGAGAGGGAGACAGACTCTGTCAGCACAAAGCCTGAGGTGGGGCTTGAACTCACAAACTGCAAGATCATGACCTGAGCTCAAGTCAGATTCTTAACTGACTGCACTACCTAGTGCTCCTCCTAGTGAGACTTTAAAATTGGCTTTTCATAAAAGTAATTTAAAATTCCGTAATTTAAAAGTAATTTAAAATTATGATCTTACTAATTTTCATCCTAGTAATTCCAAAATAGTGTTAATGCATATTTGTAGGCTTATTCCTGGTTATAACAGAAGAAATATATATATATAAAAATAAGTCATTAAAAGTGTAAAGGATTTTTCCAATAAAATCTAAAGTACTTAAACTGTTTGTATCAATGATAGCAGCATTGGAACTATTGGGCAGTCATTTTAGGTGACTATTGTGAACAAATCCACAGTATTTCAATGACAAATCCTTTATTGTTTTTGAAGTTCAATTTAGTAATATGTAGAGTTTAGATATCTCTTTCTTCATCTAAGAATTTTATCATTTCTTTCTATCCAAGATGATTGTGTTATGATTAGGATCCAAATGCCATTACCACCCAAGTTCACCAGTAAGCAAAAAACAGCTGCCACTGTGAGTTAAATATATTCTGTATCTTTCCAAGAGGGAATTTTGGAAAAGCACATTCAATACAAGGTCAGCAAAACACTTCTGAGGTTCACAGTTCATTGGGGAAATCAGCAGAAGGGCTGGCTGCAGCTGGAACATATGCTAATCACCTTGGCATCAGTTGCAATTTCTGCCACGGGGTATCTCAGGGTTGCCATTATTAAAAATGCATCAGCTTCAAGTCATCACCTTCTAGCTCTTAGATTCAAAAGGCCATGCCGGCAACTTAGAGGAGTTTGATGTCAAGGGTAATGAGATAGGTCAACGGGGAAGGTATGTGTTATGAGGGTCTTGTATCCCATGTAGGGAATAAGGCATAGGCTACTTCGGTTTTATTACTTGTATTTATCAGAAGTCCCATATCCTTTACACAAATATAGCATACGCTCATTTTTATCATGCTTTTTAACTATAAATTTCCAAAGAGTATGTTACCTGCTACAGCTAGTATCTTGAATACAGATTGCTCATGATACTTTATTTTTCCGTCTCTGCATATTATGATATGCTAACAATGACTACTGTGTAATTGTATTAATAATTATTAAATATAAATGTCATATTAATCTTTCTACCTCATGTTTAGCAAATGTTAGCCATATGTGTAAGAGACCAAAAGGAGGAAGTTATATCCCTTTATTTTTAATTTGAATTAGATGGCTTCAGAAAAATAACTGTCAAACAGAGAAATGTGGGCATTCTATGTTAAATAATCCATGCTCTCCCTCATTTCTGTCACTGCCTTGGCTATACCTTTGTTAATGGGAAGACGCTTTACCAATACAATTTGAAGTTTTAAGTTACTGCCAAGATTGATGATTTTCCTGTAGAATAAGGCCACAGAGTAAGTACCAAATGTCTTGGTAAATTATCTACAAAGTGTCCATGATATGATATGGGGCTTTTTATTTTGTATATTGATACAGTGTAGAATCTACCCAATCAGGACTTCAAATATATCCTAATTTTTATATGAAAAAATTACCAAACTGAATTAGAAAGTAAAGACTGGTTAGCATTGTGCCTGGCATCAATGCAATGTTTGATTAATGAATGAAACAGGAACATGGCTTTCACAATACTTTTGGCTGCCAAAGCATGAGAAGCCAGGGAAAACTTTCCCAGAAGGATGTGCTGACCTTAACAGCAAAGCCACTGAAAAAGTACAAGCTTTCACTTCTAAGTGGACAATGTTTGCTTCTATTTCCTGAAAATCTTTTGTTCTTGGCAAACCTTTGACTTTAAGGGCAGTACAAATCATATTTAAAACAAAAATATTCAGGATAATTTTGTTGAGATTTAGTTTTTTATTTTTACTGCCTGAAAAAATGTGTCCCAGAATTGGGAATCTTGGCTTGCATATTGAAGAATACCCTGATATCCTAGATGTGTGCCCAGCAGCTCTAAAAGACCGCACTGTGTATACAGCGTCTCAGGGAAGACTAGGTAATCAGTGACACGCTGGCCACTGTGAACAAAACATTCACATCTTTTAGCTATAAACGGGTGAAACAGATCACATCTCCTCAGATCCAATGCGGAAATAAAAAATGTCCATGGAGTTACACTCCCACAAAACTACTGTTGCCTACAAATGTATTTGGGTGATATTTGCCCCCATTTTCATAGTGTATTTGAACTTTGCTCTAAATTCACCTGGATAGAAATGTCTAAGATCAAAAGGACAATGCGTGATTTAGTATTTCAGGAGCCACTCCTTAGAAATGGCTTTTGCCAGGAGCTATGTCAATTATGTCCCAAAGATTAAACTTAGAACTATAGGAGTTCCAGAGAACTGTGTCTTTTTTCAGGTAGATACAGATGGGTGACATATTCATGTTCAAGGATAAAGAGGATTTCATAGGATATTTTTGGACTGAGAAAAGAAAAGGCTCTAGGTAAGAAGTTCAGGGTTTCCATTCTGGGAAAAAAAATTTTTTTAACATATGGTCTTTCTTATGGCATTATGTTTTTCTGTGGTGTAAGCTTTTTCACTGAATATTATGAGTGCGTTCTAACAGAATGGGAGGATAGTGAGGTCACCTAGTTCAACCTAACCACATCTCGAAAAGAATATGCCATATGTGCAATCTAAATAGAGGACACTGTTCTATAAACTGGGATTTTCATCTCTTAAATCATGCGGATTTGTGTATGTATGTATTGAGATACATGTACATAAAATGTGATATATTTTTAAAACACCACACATATTTTTATGTAGTTTTTCAAGATGCATTTAAATCTTATTTGCTATGAATTTAAGCATGCAGTATCATACTTAGAATGCAAGTAACATTATTGGAAATTAAACTTTCTGATCCTTACGTTGAGAAAAAGTTAGGAATAGCACTGGGACATTACACTTCACTGGGACATTACACTATAACCTACTTCACAGCATTCTTGCCTACATTTTACCTATCATTGTTTTCCCAGCATCTGGCACTATATTCGATAAAGGTAAATAATAAATGGTGTTAGTGAATAATCAATTCATGAGTAGCCATACCATTTTTTGAGTCTCAGATTCCTCATTTGTATAATGGGTATGCCATTTTAGAGCAATAAATTAAATGATAAAACTGTTTAGTATCAAATGCATATTTGACACTTTTTTCTTTTTCTTTTAAAATATGTTAGTATCAACAATCATTTCCCATGTTTGATATATCCCTATATTGGAAAAAAAAAAATTGCTGACAACTAATGTAATCCTGTTTTCAGATGATGTCTAAATATATCCAGTGCTAATTGCAAAAAATATTCTCCTTGAATCCTAATTAAAGAGATGGGACACCTGGGTGGCTCAGTCATTTGAGTGTCCAACTCTTGATTTTGGCTCAGGTCATAATCCTGGGGTTGTGGGATCAAACCCCATGTTGACTTCACTGAGCATGGAGCCTGTTTAAAATTCTTTCCCTCTCCTCCTGTTCCTCCCCTACCCTCTCTCTGAAATAAAATTATAAAAAGCAAATAGAATATTTCATGCTTTATGCACATACTATTTTTAATACAACTACCATAAAGGAAAGAGCAAGAAAACTTACTGACTAGCCCTACTGTAATGCAATGAGTCACATGCAGACTCATGGGAGATGTGTGATTTGGTGACTTGACAGAAAATCTGGTACAAGTGTGAAGTAGTTTAGTCCATTTAGTAATTTAGTGGAATACAAGACATGGGCCATAGTTTTCTCATCTCCCCAAGTCAACATTGAACCACATCTGAGGATTATTTCATGATTCAAAACAAAACATATGTGATATGATAATTAATTTTTTAATATCAACATTAAAATACTCCCCAAGAGGGGCTCCTAGGTGGCTCAGTTGGTTAAGCATTAAACTCTTGAGATTGGCTCAAGCCATGATCTCATGGTTCATGAGATCTGCACTGACAGTGCAGAGCCTGCTCAGATTTCTTTCTCCTTCTCTGTCTCCCTCTCTCTCTGTTTCTCCCACCCTCATTCTCTCTCTCAAAACAAATAAATAAATAAACATGAAAAATATTTTTAATGTTCCCAAGAGAATTCTCAGAATAAACAAGACTGCTAAGATATTTTTTCCTCCAACTAGTCTTTTCTCTTTCATTTCCACCCAGCCCTCTCAATAGAAAGTTCAGGCAAGCATTTCATGAAAATAAAATTCACTGCAATGTACATGAACCATTAGAAGGATTAGAAGTAAGAAGAGGAAACAAAATTTGCTGTGTGTGCACAACCATATCAAAATGTTAATATAACTACAGTGCAGGGAGATATCACCAAAGAAAAGTTGTTTATTCTAAAAAATCAAATGGGAATGTTGGAATGTAAAACTATAGAACTAATATGTATTTAATGTGGGCAATTTGAAGAAAATATAACAATTTTTATAGCCTCTTAATTTCATCTTTAATTTTAATTTAATTAAGAGGTTAATGTTTCTTTTCAACACTTTTTTCTTTTAATATTATAAGAAGATCATTTGAGATATATCCTTATTTTCTATTTAACATATACTAAGAGCACTTACTTTTAATATATACTTCATTTACAATTTTAAAGGCTCTGTAACATCCCAGAATCTCTTGGAAAACACACATTTAAGAGCCCCCTTTTCTCTATAAAATGGATGCTTTGTTCATCATAACTAATGTCATATTATTTGTCATAATCTTTCACTTCTGAGACACTCTGAAGATTGATTACTGACCTTCAAAATTAATTAATAAAATTTATTAGTGACCACTCCTTTCTTTGCTGATATCAAAGAAATTATTATACCTAAGAAATTATTTACTTATAGATAGTTGGGGGGTTAGTTTTTCTCATTGGTACATATAACAATTTTCTCTTAATGCTTATGTTTCTACAAAAGCAAACAATTATATTTAATAAAGAGAGCACATGTATTAAAAGCTTGACACTAGACTTCCAGAGTTTGGACTCTAGCTACATTATTTAGAAAAGCGTATGATGTCGAGCAAGCTACTCAACCTCCTCAGGCTTCATTCTTCTCCTCTCTAAAATGGGCATAACATTCACATTTATTTCTTAGTCTTGTGGTAATGCTTTAGTAACATAATATGAATAAATCCTCTTAAAAGAGTCTACCAGATATTAATTATTCACTACACTTAGCCATTATTCATAGCATTAATACCGGTCTATATAAATTTCTTAACCTTCAAGTCAGATGCTTTTTTTTTAAGTGCACAAAAACTCAAACCAGTGAAATCTGAGACAGTTCTTATAATTGACTGGATGATACTCTCAAAATAGTAAAATATATGACAAGGCACAGACACAAATGCCCATTTCCATCCATGGTGTGAAAGTTGAAAAATATCTAACAGATTTTACAGCAATATCCTACACTTCTGAGTAAGTTAATATTTTGCATTATTTTAAAATTCCTTACTGACTCTATTACCTCTGATGTGTGCTTAATGTGGAAATAGAAATGATTTGAGGTGATCTGTTTTTCCTTTGAAAATGTTAATATGTAAATAGTACTATAAGTTTTTTCTTTTTTATTCCTATATTAATATAAATATTAATAATAGAAACAATCTATTAAATCCATGTTATAGGGGTGCCTAAGTGGCTCAGTTGGATAAGAATCTGGTTTTGATCTCAGGCTTATGAGTTCAGCCCCTCATTGGGCTCTGCACTAGGCATGAAATCTACTCTAAAACAAACAAGCAAACAAACAAACCAAAAACATTTTCCAGACACCTTGAATATCTTCCAGTTTGGTCTTATACATATTGAATACTTGGACATCATTTGATGATTATTGTGGTAAAGCAATTGATTCATAAAAGTATAAATTCAGTCTAGCACTGTCTATCACAAGTCTAATGAAGGATGCATTAACTAGCAAGAAAGAGTTGCGTAAGAGGAAAAGACAAAAGAAGGGAGAGGTTTTCATATCACAGTACAAGTGCTATGATTTTCTTAAAGTAGATAGTAAAAATGCACAAATTAGCTATTTAACATCAGGCAAGTATTATGAAGTCTTTTTTACTTTCTCCTCTACAAAAATAAAACAATATTTCCAAACAATGGGATATTGCGATTGTCATATTGAAGGTATGGGAATGCATGTCAAAAGTAATGAACCATTATAAAAATATTTGTAATCTTAAAATTTTCCATTTTTAAATTGAGCATACTTCATCCCAATTGGATGGTTTCATTAAAATAAAACTATAAAATAAGAATAAACTTTAGGAAGGGGAGTGCATTAAAATAACTTTCTTAATAAATAATAGAGTAAGAAGTCTTTAACTTTTAAAGAAAAATAATTTGGAAATGTTTATGTCAAAAGAGAATTTGAAGGAATACCACATAGGTGCCAGCAGGGCTCTATCACCTTCAACTGCATATACTTGGGCATATGATTTAATCCCTGTAATATTCAGCTATATTTTTGAAATATTCAGTGACTGGTTCTTTTATATATCAAATATGAGTCTCTTTTCAGGATACGGTTTTCTTTCCCAGTGAGAGTTTTGAGGGAAATAGCTTTTCATTTATGTATGCAGCACATCTGAAATAAACTTCTGTGTGAATCGGGCACTTTTATAGGAATTAGAGATAAAGATAGAAAAAATAGTACCTTAAGAAAAGTTAAGGTTAGGAAGATATATAAACATTTAATTACAATAATGTATTTAAATGCTAAATATGCTGTTGCATTCAATGTGTTTCTACAATAGAGCATTAATAACAGTACTTAGGAGACTTGAGAAAGGCTTCAGAGGGGAAGGGGCATTGAGATTTGAATTTGAGTAATGAACAAAAATGATAACATTCTTTTAATTCTCTATTCAATTTGAAAATTTAAATCTCAAAAGATAAACTTTGTACTCAGTAGAAGGTCTTTTTTTTTTCTCTCTTAAGAATAAAAACATTATCTTTTCTCTTGGTTTTGTGTGTTTTTTTTTAAATTTAAAGCTAGCAGGTATTCATATAGATGGTTATTATTGTAGGTGATGGGCTATAATCATAACTTAAGTCAAAACTTTAAAGTGGAAAAGTGAGCCTGACAGACAGTATCCTGGTCTTGGCACCTATGGATAACATTAATGTCACGATGGTGACTCTTGATTTGACCATGGCCAGCCTTCTGCTCTTACCTTTGTCCATTCATTTCTGGCTACAGAGAAAATACTACCGCTTGGGTGAGCAGGGAGACCAGGAGGATCAGAAAGGCTAAGTTCCAGCCTACTAGTCCCTATATTAATATCTCAGTAATAGACTTGTTTGCAGGACTAAGTCCAAAAAAGTAGTTGAAGACAATCTGCCTGACTAGAAATTTTAGTTCCTGAGAGTTGGTAGAAATTCAACTGATGGTAATGTATGACGTTACCAGTAGCTGGGCATGTAGAAACTTGCATCCACAAAAGCTCATGTAGCCTGAGTTTTCCATAGGAAGTTTGGTGCTGAGCTGCTCAAAGCAATTGTTTGAGAGTTGTCAGCACTTTAGTCATGCTTTCTTAGCTTTATTTTAACTTTGAGAGATGATGATCTCCATTTATAGGAAGAGCCTGCACCAAAGCTGTGGCTCACTGCTCACTTCATTTCGCTCCCTGGTCATGCATAGCAACAGTTTTAAAAAGAAGACAAGGGCTGGGGAGTTAGGAGGCCTGGTTTCTATTGCCTGTGCTTCTGTTAACTAGCACTGAGATCTTTAGTGCTCTGTGTCATAGGGAGTCCATCTGCAAATTGGTGATAATGATAATTACCCTACTTGCTTCACAGGATTGTTTTGAGGGTAACCCAAGAAAATGAATGGAAAGTACTTTGATAAGTGAGTGCAATGCAAATTATAAGAAATGGAAACAATTATGTTAAAGGCAGTGAAGTGGACAATGATAGAAGGGTAATGGGTTTGTCCAGAAACTTTCTCCGTGTGACTTAAACCCAGCTTGCCATTACTTTATATATTCTCACTAAGCATTGATTTGTAATTATGCATGTAGTAAAGCATAGCTTTATCAAACAAACTTTTTTATAGGTGTATTTATTTTTTATTTTTTGCCATAGGTGTAACAAACTTTAAAGTGGAAATAGATTGAAGTACAATATAAATTGCAAGAAAAGGAAAAAATACAGTAAGTTCAGTGAAAGTGTTTGCTTTTGCAGTATAGATTTTTCTAGGACTTGTATACTCAACAATTAAAAACATCTGCAGTGATCTAAAATCAGAGTTCACACTGCCATTATAAAACAAGCACCCTTGACTCAGTGTCAAACTTTATTAGGGAAACAGTATTTTCTCAGAGACAAGGAAATATGTTTGTAGGGCAGTGGCTTATAAGATTTTCTTTCCTGGACTCCTGAGTAATGATAAAAGGCATCCTCACTGTCTCTTAATCTGTTTTCCCCACATTATTGAAAGGTGCTTTATAGCTTGCTTCTGAGACTCTATGATTGGAAATCACTGAATACCAAATTAATGTTTTCATCACTCTAGATTGTTAAAGAAGAACCTATTATCTAGCATGGTCCCAGGAGTAGAATGCTCTGGATAATCAGGCAGGCTTCTGCTCCACCAGTTTTATTCCCCAAATCAATCTTTCAGAAATACCACCCCTTCCATAGATGCACCTAAACTGTATTTCCACATGTTCAATACTTAAAATCAGAAAATCAGCTTTCGGGGTGCCTGAGTGGCTCAGTCATTAATCATCTGACTTCGGCTCAGATCTTGATCTCATGGTTCATTAGCTTGAGCCCCACTTCTGGTAAGCATGAGCCCTACTTCGGCTAAAACACAAGCTCCTTTTTGGGTGAGAACTGCTTCTCTCTCTCTCTCTCTCTTCCCCTTTGCTCTTCCTGAGATTCTCTCTCTCTCTCTCTCTCTCTCTCTCTCTCTCTCTCTCTCTCTCTCTGCCCCTTGCTCACTTGTGTGCTCTCTGTCTCTCTCTCTCTCAAAATATAGAAAATCAGATTTTGCCCCCTCTTGTATTCTTCATTCACTGGTGCAATGACCCAGGTGACTAACTTAATAGCTGTGATTTTTAGTTTCTTTATTTCTGAAGTGAGGATACAAATTATATCTATTTCATCAAATCAACATATATAATGTTATTGACAATGCAAAAGCCTCCTTCTAATAATAGTAATTATTATTCCTTCTAATAATCATTAATACCAGAAATAACTAATATTCTGACCTCTATCATTATACACTAGTTTTTTCTGACTTTTAAATTTTAATCACAAGGATGTTTCTAATGTTTGGTTTTAGTGGCTAGCTTCTTTCATATAATATTATGATGGTGATGTTTATTTGTTGCTGAGTGTTACAGTAATTGGTCCGTGTTCACTGTTATATACAATACAGTTTTCTTTTGCCCCATTTAATGTTGTTGGACATTTAGAGTGTTCCAGTTTGGGACTACCATGAATAATGCTGTAGCCAAAACTAAATGCATCTGCCTTACGTGCTGCAAAGTCAAACACTGAGACATCAGGTCTACAGCAAGGAAAGGGTGTATTTGAGAGTCAGTAAAACAAGAAAACAAGTTGATGGCCTCAAATCTGCCTGCCCAAAGGGAGACAGGATAATTATTTTATAATCATAAGGGTTGATATTACATACATATTGATGAAAAGAGTGAGGAAACACGACTATTCATGAGGACACATGGAGCATGAGCATTAAACAATCATACATGTAACATACCTCCCACGTTCACTTTGGAGGAGGCTTAACATAAGTACATGGCAATATTCAGCCCCCTGATATCAGGAGGTTATCTTAGGACAAGAACGAGCTTTGAGCATGCTCCAAGAGCTGGTTTAAACTGGACATGATCTTGGGCTCATTATCTTGGGAAAGGACTGCAAGCCTTGCTTGTTCATTGCCTGGAACCTAACAGTTCATCTTGAGTCCAGGCTTCTGCAGAGACAGCTAGTGGATTTTTTAGTGGGATCTGAAAAAGCACAATAAGATGATTAGGGGAAAGTTATCTGGAAAACAAGATTTAAACTTTCTGCTAGATTCAACCTCATTAACTCTATGGGACACAGATCCAATGCCACTACATACACTATTTTATACTTCTTGATGTATTCTGGTTTAATATATACCTGATGGAGGAATTACTGAGGGACAGAGCTTACATACGCTTAGCTTTAGTAGATACTGAAAAATAGTATTCCATACTTTATGTACTGATTAATACTTCCACCAATGGCATGTGAAAGTTTAGAACTTTTTTTAGTAAGTTTTTTTTTTAAGTTTATTTGTTTTGAAAGAGACAGAGACAGCATGAATGGGGGAGGTCAAAGAGACAGGAGACAGAATCCCAGGCAGGCTCTATGCCGCCAGTGCAGAAACTGTAAGATCATGACCTGAGCAGGGACAAAGAGCCAGAAATTTAACCGACTGAGCCAGCCAGGCACTGCAAGTTTTCAAACTTTGATTCACATTCTAGGGTTTTTAGTTACATTTAATTATGGCTTTAATTTGCATTTCTCCAGTATGCTTATTGGAGTTTTGAATGTCCCTTTGAAGGAAGAATTATTTTTTGCCAATTTTTGAGGTTAATTTCATTTTCTTATTTATTTTTAGAAGTTCTTTATTCTATACGTGAGTCCTTCCTAACATATGTATCCCAATATCTTCTCTCATTATTTAGCTGGCCTTTAACTCTCTTAATAGTGTGTTTTGATGACTACAACCTTCATTTTATAAAAGTTGATTTATCTATTTTTTTCCACTATGGTTAATACTTTCTGTGCCCTGTCAAAACATATTGTACTCACAGGGCGCCTGGGTGGCTCAGTTGGTTAAGTGGCCGACTTCGGCTCAGGTCATGATCTCAAGGTTCATTGGGTTTAAGTCCCGCATCAGACTCTGTGCTGACAGTTCAGAGCCTGGAGCCTGCTCCAGATTCTGTGTCTCACTCTCTCTCTGCCCTTCCCCCACTCATGCTCTGTTTCTCTCTGTCTCAATAATAAATAAAAACATTTAAAAAATTAAAAAAAATATTGCACTCACTCTTCTTCAAAATAAGGAAGATCTTCTCTGATAGTATCAGCAAGAAACTGTTTTATCTCTTTCATTTATGTATAAATCTATGTGCAACTTATTTCTGTATAATGTATTTGATTTTTCTATGTAGATATTCAATTGATCTAAATATGTAAGTTTGGTAGTTTCCCCCTTCAATAACTGTTTCCATCTTCATCAATGAGTCATCTTGTGCAGGAGTTTTATCTGAGGGAGGGCTCTTAATAACAGTCTAATTTAAAAAATAAATATGGTTTTTTTCAGATTTTTAATTTTTTTATCAGTTTTTATACTTTTTCACTGTAATTTTTGCTTTATCTAAGTTATTTCACTTGTTGATATAAGTTATTCACTCAGTCCTCTTGACTGCTTTTCACAGCCTTTGGTGGTATTCCATTTAATATTTTTCGTATTGATAATTTGTGTATCCTGGTTTAATTTATCTTTCTAGGACTATATCAACTGTATTAATCTTTGAAATAAAAAAAACACTTTTAGCTTTTAATTTTCCCTATATTATGTTAATATTAATTTGTTCATTGCATAAAGTTTTCTATATTTTAAAAGACAGTTCATAGCAGCACTGTCAACAATAGCCAAAACATGGAAAGAGCCTAAATGTCCATCATCTGATGAGTGGATCAAGAAGATGTAATATATATATATAGATATATACAATGGAGTATTACATGCAATGAGAAAGAATGCAATCTGGCCATTTGTAGAAAAGTGGATGGACCTTGAGGGTGTCATGCTAAGTGAAATAAGTCAAGCAGAGAAGGACAGATACCATATTTTTGCACCCATAGGTCTAACAGGAGAACAGGAGAAACCTAAGGGAGGACCAGGGGGAAGGGAAGAGGGAAAGAGAGTTGGGAAGAGAGAGGGACGCAAAACTTGAGAGACTATTGAATACTGAAAATGAACTGAGGGCTGAAGGGGAAGGGGGGAAAAGAGGTGGTGGTGATGGAGGAGGGCACTTGTGGAGAAGAACACTGGGTGTTGTATGGAAACTAATTTGAGAATAAACTACTTAAAAAATAAAATAAAAGACAGTTTTCTATGTTTGCAGCTAAGAAAAATTTGTTAACATTTTCTTTTTAAAAATGTTTTTATATTTATTTTTGAAAGATAGAGAAGAGTGCAAGATGGGGAGGGACAGAAAGAAGAGAGGGAGATACAGAATCCAAAGCAGGCTCCAGGCAGCTGTGAGCACAGAGTCTGGTGCAGGGCTTGAGCTCACAAACCGTGAGATCATGACTTGGGCTGAAGTCACATGCTTAACTGACTGAGCCACCCAGCCACCCCAATTTTCAAGTGTAATTTTGGATTAATTTTATCTACTTATTTTTCCAGTTTTTATTTTATATATTTTGCTATCATATGATGCATGTTACTTTATGATTGCTTTGTTCAGTTTTAAGTTGACCCTGTTTTATAGTTGTCTTTCTCTTTCTGTCTTCAGTAATATTTATCACTCCAAAGTTTGTATTCTCATTTCAACATAGCTGTATCAGCCTCCTTCTATGTTTTTTTAAAAATTTTTCATAGCTTATTTATTTATTTATTTTGAGAGAGAGAGAGACAGTGTGAGTGGTGAAGGGTCAGAGAGAGAGAGAGAGAGAGAGAGAGAGAGATTCCCAAGCAGGCTCTGTGCTGCCAGTGCAGGGGTTTGAACTCATGAACTGTAAGAGATCATGATTGAGCCTAAAAGAAGAGCCAAACACTTAACTGACCGAGCCACTCAGGTGTCCCAAATTCACCTCCTTTAAATGGTATTTCTATAGTATATCTTTCTCAGTTCTTCCACTATCAATGTTTTGTGAACTTAAATATTTAAGATGTGATTCTTGCATACTCTCTCTCTCTCTCTCTCTCTCTCTCTCTATATATATATATATATATATATATATATATATAATTTTTAACCTGGTTTATAGTCTTTGGCATGTAATTAAGGCATTTAGTCTTCAAATTCAATGTAAAAATAAATGTAATTGGTTTTAATCTATTATTTTTTTCAATTTATTTCAAATTTTGTTCTTTCAATCTTTTGGTTTCTAACTTCCAGTATTTCAGACGATTAATCAGCTATAATATATATTTTTTGTACATTTAAAAATGTAATGCTCTTATTGGCTTCTCCAACTTTTAAAATATATTCTGAATCTTGTGTTCACTGGTTTCGTATGATGACTACTCTATATGATTTCCATTACAAATATGAATCCTATTGGGCTCTAACAGGGCTTAAGTAACTGAGAATTAGATGAAATAGGGAAAACTGGGAAATTTATAGAAAAAAATGAAAGGTTAATTTTGGATATGCTGTTATTGAGACACTTATAGATTTGAACTCTAGGCCTGTTTAAGGACTGGTTATATAAACCTAGAATGCAATAGGGTGGGAATGTAGATAGATACAATTACCTAAAGATATCGTGGATCAAGAAGAGCATGGAGAACTGTACAATCGTGTGACTTGAGTTCAGAAAGGGGAGATGAAGCTAGAGGAAAAGAGAAAGAAAGAAAGAAAGAAAGAAAGGAAGGAAGAAAGAAAGAAAGAAAGAAAGAAAGAAAGAAAGAAAGAAAGAAGAAAGAAGAAAGAAAAAAGAAGAAAGAAAGAAAGAAAGAAATGAAGGAAGGAAAAGAAGGAAAGAGCTGCCACCGAAGTCAGTGGTGAATCTGCTGTATCTAAGAGAGAGGTCAACATGTATAAGTTGTTTTTAAAGGTTACAATTTATTTTTTACATAACCACAGAACATTAGCAACCTCGACAAGAGTGGTTCTGGCACAAAGTTTGAGAAAAAATAGTTAGTTTGTCAGAAATGATGACAGAATAGGAAGTGCTAAAGTAGAGATAGATTACAATAAGGAAATGTTTCTAAAAAAGAATTAGTGAGAATAAGAGGTTCTAAATTGGGTTATATTTGTTGATATACATAGTGTTGTCAAGGGAGGGTATTTAACAGGTGCTATTTACATCAAAAATTTTACAATGGCTTTTACTACATATGATTCCATTTCAGTATGATCTAGGAGCCAAAGAGGGGAGACGTTGGAAGACAATGAAAAGTACAGTAATCTTCCTTATGAGATGTTATTGGTTGAATTTTCTCCTCTACAATATATATCCAAGATGTAAGTCTCCAGAACTGTTGAGATAATAAATTTGTGGGATTTTCTGTTTTGTTTTGAATGTTTATTTCTTATTTTTGAGAGAGAGAGAGAGAGACAGACAGACAGACAACCAAGGGAGGGGTATAGAGAGAGGGAGACACAGAATCTGAAGTAGACTCCAGCCTCTGACCACTCAGCCCAAAGTCCAACACATGGCTCAAGCTCATGAACTGCGAAATTATGACCTGAACTGAAGTTGGACGCTTTACCAACTGAGCCACACAAGTGCCCCAAATTTGTGTTTTAAGCAATCCACCTTTTGGTATTTTCTTATGGCATCTCTAGGAAATTAATACAGAGACAAAACCATCATTACAAAATCAAAGTTAAATTGTATGACTCTTACTTGGTTAATGTATTTGGTGGAATAAAATTGAGATTACTTCTAATACCTTTTAATCATTCAGCAATTTAAAGAGCAAAAGAAAACAGCAGATAGTAAGGGAAGAGTTGGAAGTTTTGAGTAGAGAAATGAAGGTATGGTACAGTCAACTCAAAAAGTTTATGATTGGAGGAGGAATGAAATGGAAAATGAAGTAAGATTGCTAAGCGAGGAGAGCCCATATGTAATTTGTGGCTATATATATTTCTTTCAGCCATGTTCAACTATTTTGAGTCATAGCTGAAATTTTGTAAAGAGTGAAAAAGAAAGAAGAGTGGAAGTAGGTCACTCTGGATATATTCAAGGAAGTGATCACAGTGTCAGATCCTAGAATCTTGCCTAGCAGGGACAGTAGTGAGGATAGAAGGCTAATGGAAAGCATGTATGAAGTGTGGGCAGGTGGATTCAGTTGAATTAAAAATTGTTAGGGAGGTTATTTAGAAGTGAGCAGGATG
The DNA here is from genome assembly GCA_004023785.1 of Mungos mungo. Lineage (NCBI taxonomy): Eukaryota > Metazoa > Chordata > Mammalia > Carnivora > Herpestidae > Mungos > Mungos mungo. Next base: position 27,022 of record PISW01007872.1, on the reverse strand, counting down.
TGTGAGACTTGAGTTTGAGATAGGATATTTGAAATCAATGTTGGGAGGTGGTACAGTTAATGTTAAGCTAAGTAATTGCTTCCTAAGTATTTCTATTCAGGGCATACATACAAAATGAAAACATAAACTGTACATGAAAGCTGAGGTCAACAGACAGGGTTTCCTCATAAAGTCCCACATAGTTACCCTTGTAACTGACTGAAGGGATTAATATCTGGGATACACTGTCTCTTAATAATGACACAAATACATGACAGAGCAAGATGATGAGAAACTCTGACTTAGAGTAAGACCCTGGGAGTAGGTGGCTGAGGTAAATTCTGTTGGTGTGAGGTACAGAAATAGAGACTTAAGGGTGTTGAACACATTATATATTTTTCTATGTTGTTTACTTTTTCCACTAGAATCTCATAATTCTATGAGATTATATGTTTATTACAGTTATTTTAAACTTTCTGTCCTTAATATATTAATTGCAATTACTTTAAAGTTTCTGTCCTATAATTCCAACATTTGTATCATATCTGAGTCTGGTTCTGCTGTTTGCTTTGTCTCTTCAGAATGTTTTTTCTTACCTTTAAGTTGCTTTGTATCTTTTTTTAAATTCTTTTTTCTAAAAGCTAGACAATGTACCAGGAAGTAGAAAGTGAGATAAAAGGCCTCTGGTGTGAAGATAATTGAGGTTGTTTGAGGTTAATTGGGGTTAATTGCTAGGACTCGGGCTACAAGATTTGCTGTAGCTGTAGGTCTAGTGCCCTTGATTTTGCTTCTTCTGTTGTGTTTGTTCTCCCCTAAGAACTCTTTAAATAGGGAGCATTCCTTGCAGTCTTTTTTTTATTTCTGCAGAAATCCACTGTATTTATACTAGAATCCTGTTGATGTAATAGAAAGGTATGGAAGAGGGAAAGTTTTTATCATCTTATGATTAAATTGAGTTCTTTTGTTGGATCTTCTGGGGCTAGAGTGCCCCCTTCCCAGCGGTTACCTATCTTCCCTCCTCACTCTTAAGAGAGGTAGAAAGATCCGATCTAGCTGAAGATGGATAAATGACTTTAAGGCTCTATAGGTGATTTGAGACTCTCCTAAAATCTTGTCACCTGGAGATTATCCTCAGGGGCTTTTTTTTCCCCCTTCTTCATTGTGGGAACCTGGTGGGTTCCTGGAGGCGAAGTCCTTTAAATCTCCTCCCATGACCGCAGACGCCCTAAAGTCTCTCACTCACAAGCTAGTCCACACCAGCCTCCAGCAGTTCAAGTGCTCCTCCCGGTGAGCGGCCCCAGGATTTTGTTCCAGGTAAACAGATCTCAGCTGTGGTGCTTGTGTGCACCTTTCTCTCCAAATTTTGGAGTGGCAGCTTGCCTTGCAAACTCATATCTCTGGTAAGTCTGATAAAAATTACTAGTTTTATACAGTTATTTCTTATTGTAAGGACCAGAATGATGAACACTGAGCTCCTTACATATCAGAATTGAAATTGTCTTTTGAAACCAACTATTTCACCCGAATATGATTATTGCCTTATCGTGTCTTTAGACATGGAGTCTTTTGCCATTTTACTTTATTATAAATAGTGAAATGAAGAAAATATTTTCAAATATGTTGTTTATTGTTCTTATGTGTGCATTGAATAATGTAAATGACTAAATACAGATTAAAGGGAGTTTTTCTAGGAGTCAGATTTCTAGGTGATTTTTGTGAATTTTGTGTTTTATTTTTTTTAACTTTTATTTTTATAAAGTTTGAGAGAGAGAGAGAGAGACAGCATGCGTGGGGAAGAGACAAAGAGAAAGAGGAAGAGAAAGAGTCCCAGGCAGGGTTAACGCTGTCCATGCAGAGCCCGATGCAGGGTTCGAACTCACGTACTGTGAGATCATGACCTGAACAGAGATCAAGAGTCAGACACTTAACCAATTAAGCCACCCAGGCATCTCATATTTTTAAAAAATAGTTGCTTTATTTTATATATTATCAATAATAACTTTTCATAATATAAAATATCATCATTTGTAAAAAGAAATTCTTTGTAGAAAGAATGCTTTTTGTTGCGGTTAGCACAGAATTATGAGCAGAGCAGCAAACTAGAAAACTCTTAAGTTCTCAATTACACTTCTAGAATGTCTATCACAAATGATAAAATTATGCAGTTTTAAGTAATATAGTTGTAAACATTAAGTATTGAAAGTGTGCTTTAGGACTACATTCTTGCAGTGTTCATGTATTACATGTACTCCTTCCTATGTGCTTTGTGTTTGATTCCTATTAGAAGTAGAATCTTGTCATCCGAATCATCTGAAGTGACAAAAGACATGGTCACAGGCTCTGAGAAAGCTGTGACCAAGTTCCTTGATGGAATGGATAGATACGGATATGATAGAAGGAATATGAGTTTTGATTTAGTCTGACCCTGGTTTACATCCCAACTATACAACTTGTTAACTGTCTAAAAATCTCCCTTCTCTAGATCCATTTTTCTTCTTCCAAGTTGAGATCCTTTCATCATACCTCCAGCCTAACTGCTTTCTTGCCATTTCTCCTTTGTGTTGCTACAATTATGTTTGAAAAAAAAAAAAAAATAGAACCCTAATGATCCAAAATCTCCAAATTCATCTGCTAGATATACAAAACATTTCACAGGTTAGCTATTTCCTGCATGTCTGAAACCACTTCTGTTGCTGATTCTTCATTCTTAATACCCACAAATATCCAGATATCTTTTCTGACTACAGCTGACTACAGCTTTACATTTATGTATGCTGCTACATATTTGCCCATCAGAGTTCTACCATCCTTTCACATCTAGTTCATGTCTAACATTATGAACAATTACTCCCAGATCACTGTTTATCCTACCCCTATTGCTACATTTTACATCAAGAAATTATTTCTGGACACCATTATCAAATGCCTGCATCATTGACTAGTTTGTGAATCCCTATAATTCAGAAACTACACACACACACATTTGTGTCACTCATAATGATTGTATCACTCATAATTTATTGTTTTGTCCATAATAAATTCTCAATGTTTAATTTGGGCTAAGTTTTTCATTGACCTAAATGTTGCTCATGAAGTACATTAGATTATTTCCTGATAAACATGATTGCATCCCATAACAGATCTCTCTAAAGTCTTATTGGAGATTACTTGCTTCACAATTGACTAAACAGAAAAAGCAACAACAAACCTACCCTGTAATTTAATGCATTTGGTCAAGTTGGAGAGGTTTAAGCCCAAGTGGTCCATGTTTTGTCTTCTCCAATTTGTGGCTGAGCCTAAGATGTGTCTGCGGATATCTAGCTGAAAATCCCCCAAACATTAGGATACTCCAAGCTGTCATGGAATGAGAAAAATCAATGTCACAGTAAGCAATGGTGTATGTCATGGAGGTCCTTCATTGGGACTTGGCTGATGCTTCAATTACCTGAGCTTTTAAAAACTGGCTTAGGACTTTAAAATATTAGGTCAATATATTTTCTGTATTTACCTGCCATTTCTTCTGAAAGTAATAACAACTTATAAATTCACATGAGTATGTTAAATCTTACTTTAAAATATAATGAAGTATATCACATTCAGTAGGGACCTATAATCCTTTGACTGATGTTAGAATTCAGAAGTGTGAATAGAGTACACTTGAATCTTCTTACCTTTTCTGGATCAGAAAAAAAATTTATATGGACATTTATGTAAACGTAAATTCACATATTTTCTGCATTGCTCTCACTTGTATCTTTATTTTTACCATGAGGTTATACAAATAAATTCATCTAGCTCTTTGAATGATTCAAATACAAACATTTGGTAAAAGAAAGATAGATATTTTTCTTTTGACATTCAAACCATTCTTTCCCCACATCACCCAAAGCCCATTTACTTTCCTGTTTACTTTTACTTCTAGGATCTGTAGCACATGTATGAACTGACACTAACATCCCTTTCCAAGTTTTACTGAACAATTCATCATTAACAAACTAGTCATTTGATTTCTTTTTTATGTTTATTTATTTTGAGAGTGAGAGAGAGCATGGAAGCAAGGGAGGGGCAGAGAGAGAGAGAGAGAGAGAGAGAGAGAGAGAGAGAGAGACAGAGAGACAGAGAGAGAGAGAGACAGAGAGAGAGACAGAGAGAAAATCCCAAGTAGCCTCCTCATTGTCAGTGAGGAGCCCCAGGTGGGGCCTGAACCCATGAACCATGAGATCATGACCTGAACTGAAAACAAGATTCAGACACTTAACAGACTGAGCCACCAGGCAACCCTGATTTTTTTCAATTTAATATTAATCTTTACTTCAAGCTTTGTCTATATTTACCTTAGAAAATATAAATTACATCTTCAAAAAGACTTAAAAATAATTAATTCCTTGTCATGGAAGGATAAAGAATTTTAGAAGAAGCAGTTTGCATTACAGGTTATGAAATCTACATATGCCTTCTTCAAAATAAAGAAAAAGAAGTGTTAATCATAGCAATGTTAGCCTTTTGAGAAAACGTGAACAGCATACATAGGGATGTTAAGAGGAAAAAAGTGCAAAAATCAGGTGGCAGAAAGACCAAGATTAATCACAGCCAGTGTGGTATCTTCTAAATTCCAAATTAGTTTTCAATATTTGTTTACTATATTTTAAATATATTCTTATTGTAAAGTACTTAAAGATTCTCTTATAAATCCCAACATGATTATATCCCAGCAATAATTTATGATATAATTTAAAAGAGAACACCTTAAAGAGAAAAAAATATTAATATTAGTCAACATAATAAAATATTAATACTGGTTAATCTTTACACTTACAGTATATCCATAAGTTATATGATTTAACATATTCACAAGACTTGTGTTCTTTGAAATAATTAGGGACAGAAATATGTCCCCTTGAATTATGTGCCTGATTATCTCAAACTTTCAACTCCCTATTGAGGGTAGTACAAGAAATCAGAATGAATGACCTGAGCTGGGGAGGCCTAGAGGATGTATCCAGGACTGCATGGCCTCCTGGATCACGGAACTCTTGGACTCAGAGTGGACTTAAGGGACCCATAATTAGAGAGGAAGTTTTGCTTTTCCTAGAGGATTCAGGTAAAGAGAATCCTGCAGAAATCTCTGAATCTCTAAATAAAGAGGGACAGCTTATTCAATGGGTATCTGGATGAGTCTGCCAAAACTGAAAAATCTGACAGACCTGTGGTCTACAATAGTAGCTGATTGCTCCTTCTTTCTGTGTTTGGGATAGGAGTAACAGGTGCACTGGAGATTAAGGAGCACAAAAACTCTTTGAATACCTTTAGGAGAAGAATAAAGTTTTGCCAATTCACTTACCACTAGCCTAACTTGGTAATAATTCTCTCACTGCTTATGTTATTATTTTTTTACTACTTGACAAAATCTGAAGGATTAGTGTGTATAGCTATTAATGAATTTTAAGCCATCATAACTAAGTATGAACACAACACATACACACACATATGCATTCATACATATGTACACACACAACTCAGTAACCTAAGGGAGGAGGTCTAAGTTGTATATAACAGTGAGGTCTAGTAAACAACTATGAGATTGTCCAAAGGGAAAAAAAACAAAAGATTTAAAAAAAAATACATGGGGTGCCTGGGTGGCTCAGTCGGTTAAGCGTCCAGCTTCTGCTCAGGTCATGATCTCATGGTTCGTGGGTTCGAGCCCTGCATCAGGCTCTGTGCTAACAGCTCAGAGCCTGGAGCCTGCTTCCAGTTCTGTGTCTCCTTCTCTCTCTGCCCCTCCTCCTCTCATGCTCTGTCTCTCTCTGCATCAAAAATAAATAAAACATTAAAAAATACAAAAACGAAAAACAAAAGTAATTTCTGGAAAAAGATTACAATTAAATTAAAAAAACAGTAATGGACAAAAGCAATGGACAAAAGCAGTCTAAAGGATTGACCCTTCTGAGAACATAATTAATGGTTTTAAATATATAATAATAATAATAGTGTAATAAAAAAGAAAGTAGAACAAACAATGAGATAGAAATAATAAAAGAAAAGATTAGAGACTTGAAGAAAAGATCCAAAGACCTAACATGAGCAGTAAATGTTCCAAACAGAAGAAAGCTATCAGGACAACAACTTGAACAAATGATATGATAATTTTCCTTATCTAAGATAAAGGCCAAAGTTTGTAGAATAAAAATCTAAGACAAGATTAATAATTACAAAATCCTCTTCAGTCCTAAAAAATTCTGGTGAAATTCTTGAACTCCAGAGATAATAAAAAAACATTATGTTTTTGAACATTATGAAAATCTGCCTGTAAAGGGCAGATAACCTTACAAAAAACTGACTTCTCCCCTGAAGTCTTGTATGGTAAAATCACTAGAGAGCTATGTGCATGCAAATCAGAGAAAGGAACAAAATCCGTTAATGTTGTATCTAGTCAAGACAGGACAGCTATCTCGAGGCAAATGAATACATTTTGAGAAATGTAAGAGATTAGAGAAAATTATTCAAAAGAGTACAGGAAATTTTATGAATGTTTATTATTTAATTCCCTCAAGTTTCACAGTTGGGTAGAAAAGTAAAAGTCACTGGAAACAGTGATCTGAAGAATGTCTGGGGCACACAGAGGGGATACTTTTCTGGTCTAGGAGATAGATTTGGGTTGCTTCCACTCTTCTTGAGGTCCCCCAAATATCTTGAGGTCTGAAGCTGGCCACAGGCTGCTTGATTACACCTGTAATCAAAGTACCTGGCCAATATGTTTTCCAAAGGGGCTTCACTGGCCTTATAAAGTCAACCTCAATACCATAAGGTCATATTGGAACCTATGCATGTCTCTCTTAAATATGAACTTCCAGTCAAAGCCTTGGTAATCTAACCAATGTCCCTAATGGTGACATCACATGAGGACCAGCTTCTTATTAAACTTATGCAAATAACTATGATTGATTTTGCATTTTTGTCATTGCCACAGCTCCACCATACCCTTCAAGATATGAACTTACAAGTAATACACTACTCACATCTGGCATTAACACCACCAGGACCTTTATTTATTAGATTATTTAAGAAAGCCTCTTGTGAACTAGCATCCCAATAGCATCAGCTTCCCTTCCTAACCAAGGCATACATAGGTCTTAATATATGTGTTAGATTGGGAAAAAGCTAATAACCAACAAAGGCCTATAGTTCCTTTCCATTTTAGGGTTTGGGAAGGCTTATATTTTATCAGTGACCGCTGCTGGCTTCACTTTGGTCTTACCTGACCAGATAACACCGAAGATGTTTACTTAATGACCTAGCCTTTGAATCTTGTCAATGTTTATTTTCTATCCTCATGACTTTTAAGTGCCCCTGTAATAGTATGGCTTCTTAAGACAGGGAGTGTAAATCAGCATAAGTTAACATGACTTCACCCATATCATGATAAAGCAACATCTCCTTTGGCAATATCCATTTTTCCAAATCTCTGGATACCATCCCATGATGAATTGAGGAATTATGAAGATCATCCTGGGGCAATGCCTAGAAGCTCAATTGTATTTTCTTCACTGTGAAGATGAATTGGTCTTGAGATTCAAGTCCTAATGGAGTGCTGATAGATCCAATACACAAAACTGTGTTTCAATGGAGGCCATGACTTTCCAACAGGAGGCTATATTCAGCACTGGAACATGGATGGGCGGAGTAACTTTGTTGAGTTCCCTATAATCTATTGCCACTCACCAGGTCCTGTTAGACTTCTTTATAGGCCACAAGGAACTATTGAATGAGATTTGAGTAGACCTGATTACCCCCACCTTTTCTAATTCTTTAATGGTAATGATAGTCTCATTATGCCACCAGGCAGTTCATATTATTTGCATTTTTTACTCTCTAGAAAGCAATAGCTGTATGAGTTCTCATTTTGCATGATCCATAACAATGGGTTTCACTACTTGGATATGCAACCTGAATTTACCTGTCACTGTAGTTAGATCCAGATCCTATAGAACATATATACCCAAAATATATTCAAAAATGTGGGAAACATGCACTTGAAAACAATAGAGATGAAGCCTGCTGATCTGTAGGAGAGACTAGTTTGTCTGACCTTGATAATTTGTTCCCTATGACCATCGATAACCTCTATATCTCACTGAGATTTTGAGGAGTTTCCATAGATAAGTGAATTCAGCTCCAGTGTCTGTTAGAGCTAATATGGTCTGTTTATTAGTGTGAGACCAATAAATGGTTAAGTTAACATGGGCCTCCAGTTGCGCTCTATTGCACACAATAGAGGGCAATGTTGACCTAACCCCGAGTCTTTAGGGGTGGGGAGTATCCATTCCTGAAGTTCCTCCATTAGTGGAGGGGCACTTGGTGATACACATTTTTTATTTTTATTTTTTTTAATGAGCTTTCTTTCAAAGGATTAAACTATTTTCCCTTAGGCAATGCCTTCTATAGGCTTAACAAGACTGTCTGAGCCCCAAATAATACATCTTGCCACAGTTTTTGGGAGAACTTGATGGGCAGACTTTCCACCATTTTGTCATCTGCAGGATCCTTTCAGTTTTGTTTAAGTCAGTCAGCAACCATAGCAGCTATGGTAACGATGAATTGATTAGTTTCTGTTCTTGCCCCCATAGTTAAAGTCATGTACCATGTCCCAGGGCCTGACTGTAAAATGCAGTCTTTCGTACCAGAGGAAAATAATTCTTCATCTGGACCTCTAAAATGCTGGGTATAAATGGCATGTTTCATTCCCAATTTGCATATAATTATAGTTCTTACAAAGAGTTCTAGCATAATTTAGGGGGAGAAAAATCGCCTTTGTTAGGTCATCCTAATGCTAGTACTTATCCAATCAACCAAATAAATTAAGCACCTATGATTCTCACCCATGCCTGTAGTGTATAACCTTTGTCACAAAGCAGGTTGAACAGTGATGCCAGTTTTGATATCTCAAACCCATTTAAACATAATACCATCTTCCTCAGTATCATACAGTCCATGCCCAAGCTACCTCCTCTTCTTGGCCCTTTTGCTTCCCCACACAGGTTTCAGATAGTTATCTAACAATTCTTATCTAATCGTCCCCAGATGATCCTGGTCACTACACATCTATTCTCCATCCATTTTCTGCAGCTCTTCTGGCCTTAATCCCCAGGCTTTAGGGAGACAGGGGCATGATGGTAAAGTCACAAGCTAGTTATCTAAAGTGACACCACCTGTGCACCAGAGAAAGGACACGATGAAGGGCCAAAGATACAATTGGTGTTGTCAGCACTAGTACACTACGCATTACCAATTGTTCCAGCACCTCTTATTGAAAAGACTATTTCTACATTGACTTGCTTTTGCACCTTTGTAAAATTACTTGAGCATATTTGTGTGTGTCTATTTCTGTGTCCTTTATTCATTCTATTGAATTATGTGTCTGTCCTCCCACCAAAGTCATGTATTCTTGATTACTGTAGAAATTTAGTAAAGGGTAAGTTGGGTGAAGAGATCCCTCCCACTTTATGCTGCTTTGTCAGTTTTTTTAAAGCTATTGTAGGTCCTGTGCCATTCATATAAATTAAAAAAAAAGTGTATGTCCACAAAAATCCTGCTGGGATTTTAATAGGAATTTCAGTGGGCCTATAAATCAATCAAGAGAATTGACCTCTTTACTTTATTCAGTCTTCCAATCAATGAACACGGTGTGTCCATTTATTTTGGTGTTTGATTTCTCTCATCAGCATTTTATAAAATTCAGCATCCAAGTCATATACATTTAAGTATATACCTTATATGTTTTGTTAGTATTTCACTTTTGAGTGATTATAAATTGTATTTTTATTTTGGTTTCTACATTTTCATTGTTGATATAAAAATTACAAATAATTTTTATGGTTGATCATGTATTCTACAGCATAGCTGAATTCACTTACAGCTGAGTTTTTTGTTTTGTTTTTTATTCTAGATTCTAATGATCTTTTTCATAGATTTTCATGATAATTACATATAGGGACAATTTTACTATCAATATACATACCTTTTCCTTGTCTTACTGTAGTGGCTTGAATTTCCACTACTTTGTTGAATGTAATTAGACATCTGGCCTCATTCCAGATCTTGAAGTGAAGCAGTGAGTTTTTGACCATCCACAGAATGTTGTTAGCTGGAGAATTTTTTGAAGATGCTCACCGTCAAGTTCAGATAGTTCTCTCCTATTCTGACCTTGCCAAGAGTGTTCTCATTCGTGAATGCTAAATTCTGTCAGATGGTTTCTTGTACCAATTGATATGATAATGTGATTTTTTTTTCCATTTTAATCTGTTAACATAGTGGATTGCATTCACTGGTATCCAAACAGCAATACAAACATTCATCTCTGCTATAAACCTCACTTGGTTATGGTATGCTTTTTTCTTAAATATGTATACATTATTGTAACTTGGTTCCTAATTTTTATTTCCATTTGGGGAAGTGTAAGTATATAAGGATTCATTTTGTATATTCAAGTGATATTTTCATTTATAATTTTATTTTTTGTATAGTCTCTGATTTTGGTATCAGGATAATTGTGTTTTCATAAATTCATGGGATGTTTCTTTCTATTCCCTGGAAAAGATTTTATAAAATAGGAGTTCATTCTTCTAAAAATGTTTGGCAGAGTTCTCCAGTGAAACCATCTGATCTTAAATTTCTTTTTCAGGAAAGATGTAATTAAAATTACTTTAATCGTTAAAGGATGACTCTGATTATCTATTTCATCTTGGTTCAGTTTAATATTAAGTGTGTTGTTATCAAGAATTTGGTTTATTCTAAATTGTTGAACTTAGAAATATAAACATGTTTATAGTATTTATTATCCTTTTAGTAAGTGGCTGCAAGATCTGTAGTAATAGCCTATAGTTCATTCCTAATATTGATGATTGTGTCCTCTCTAAAATTTTTGTCAATCTTGCAAAGGCTTATTACTTTTTCTGTTTTTTAAAATAACCAGCTTTTTGTTTTCTGATATTTTTCCTCTATTTTCCTATTTTCAATTGCATTGATCTATGCTATTTATTATTTCCCTTTCTTATGTTTACTTTCAGTTTATTTTTGCTCTTATTACTCTAGTCTTGGGGAATTACTTCAATTATTAGAGAACTTTCCTTATTTCTAATATTACTGATTACTAGTTTCTGTTTTATTAAGATACAATTTCTGTATGATTTCAAATATTTTAAATTTGTTTCATTTTGTGGTTCAGAATTTTTAAGAATTATTTCATGTATGCTTGAAAGAAATATACTCAGCTGTTAGGTTGAGAGTTCTATATTGGTTAATTGCTTGCATTTTTTAGATTTGTGGCCTTGCTTATTTTTGCCTGGTAATCTTATTAGTTGTTGAGAGGTGGACTTTTAAATCCTGAACTAAAGTTGTCAATTTTTCTATTTCTCCTTTCAGCTTTCACTTTGCTTCATGAATTTGAAGGTTTTTGTTTGCTACATTTTGTTACATTTAGGATTATTAGGTCATCCTAGTAGATTGACTTTAATAATCATCACATAAATTCCATTCTTTGTGGTAATAATATTCTTAGCTCTGATGTCCTTTTTTTTTTAAGATGTTAATAATGATTGGGATTTTTTTTATCCTTTCAACCATTTGAAAGTGAATTTTTATTTGAAATGAATTTCTTGTAAGCAACTTATAAACATATAGTGGGGCACCTTTTTTTTGTTTTTTTAATACATTCTACCTAGCTTCTCTGTCTTTTGATGGGTATATTTAGACAGTTTAGACTTACAAGATTTATTGATATGTTAAAACTTGTGTGTTATTTTATTATCTTCTATTTTCTCTGGTTCTTGTTTCTTGATTTTTCTCTTCCCCCTTTGGTTACTCAAATCTTTTATTTAATCATTCCTCTTTAATAATCACAAGGCATAGCTTTTATAGCAGTTGCAGTGGATTTTGCCAAAATATTTTCAGTCTATCATCATTAATGGACCTGAAAATTAACTATCTTGACTGAAAATAAAAATCTTACTTCATTTGGTTACTTTATATTCCCCATTGTTCAAGATCATTGCCTTGAAAGCCAGCTAGTGTTATAATTTATGTTTTAATTATCAAATAAAATTTATAAAACACATGAGGAGCATGATAGTTTATTGTATGTAGCCACATTTCTCTGTTTTCCTGTTTATTCTTTCTTTCTGATGCCCTGTTTAATTCATTCTCTCTCTCTCAACTTCCTGGGTCAATTTTCTTTTCATGAATCACAAAGGATTCATCTTTGGTGTTTAATATTCTATGGCCTTTAACAAATGTATAATAACTTATATACACAATTGTAATATATAACTTTTAGTCCCCTAAAAATGCTGAGTTCTGTGTACCTATCATTCCCTCACCTGTCCCCCTGGTGACAAAAAATTGTATTACTGCATTCATAGTTTTGTCTTTTCCAGAATGTTATATTGTTGGAATCACTCAGCATATAGTCTTTTCAGATTGGCTTTTTTCGTTCAGTGATAAACAAGATGAACCATAAATGTATTTTCTTTAAGGTTTGATAATTTTATTATTTTTTAGCACAGAATCATATTTCATTATCTGGATATACCACAGTTTTATCTATTCATTTACTGAAAAACATCTTGGTTGATTCCAAGTTTTCACAATTATAAATAAAGCTTTTATGAACATCCATATTAAGTTTTTATGTGGACATGAGTTTTCAATTTATTTTGTGATTGATGAATTCTATAATTAAAGTATATTTAGGTTTGTAAGAGACTGCCAAACTGTCTTCCAAGTGGCTGTATGACTTTTGTATTCCTTCAACAATGAAAGTTCTTGTGCCTCTACATCTTCACCAGAACTCGGCTCTTTTTTGGATTTCATGTGTTGCAATAGATGTGTAGTGGTAGCTCATTGTTTTAATTTGTAATTCCTAATGACATAGGACATTAAATATATTTTCATATGCTTACTTGCTATTTGTATATCTTTAGCAAAGTGTCTCTTCTGATCTATTGTTAATTTATTAATTGGGTTTTTCATTTCCTTGTTGTTGAGTCTTAAGTGTTCTTTATATATATTTTGGATAGGGTCCTTTATCCTATATCTTTTGCGAAGATTACTCCTAGTTTATACACATCTTCTCATTCTGTTCATATTATTCTTTGAAGAGCAGAGATTTTTAATTTTAATAAAGTCTAATTTATCAAGTATTTCTTTTATTGATTATACCTTTTTAATTGTAGCTAGGAGTCATCATTGTATCCAGGGTCATCTAGGTTTTCTCCTAGGTTATATTCTATGGGCTTATAGTTTTGCACTTTACATTTTAGTTTATGATCCAATGTAAGTTATTTATTTTCTTTCTTGAGGAGTAGGGACAGAGAAAGAGGAGAAAAGGAATCTTAAGCAGGCTTAAGATACCCAACTTGGACTGTCTCACGACAGTGAGATCATGACCTGAGCTGAAATAGAAAGTTGGACGCTTAACCCACCGAGCCAGATAGGCACCCTCTTTTTTCTTTTTCCTTTCCTTTTTTTTTTTTAAAGAATATAAAGTTTGTGTGCATGTGTGTGTGTGTGTGTGTGTGTGTGTGTGTGTGGATTATGTTTTTCCCTTTCTTTTTCCTTTTTAACGTGTGGGTGTCCAGTTGTTCCTGCACTATTTGTTAAAAAGATTACCTTTGCCCTTTATATTGCCTTTGCCCCTTTGTCAAACACAGGCTGATTATAGTTGATTATACGAATCTGTTTCTGGGCTCTCTATTCTATTCCCTCTGTATAGCCATTCTTTCACTATTACAACGCCCAATTACTGTAGTTTAATTGTTTAAAGTTGAGTTGTCTCAGTCCTACAACTTTGTTCTTCTTCAATATTGAATTGGCTATTCTGAGACTTTTACCTCTCTGCCTAAGCTCTAGACTTAGTTTGTTGATATTCACAAAACAACTTTCCAGAATATTACTGAGATTGCATTGAATCCATAGACTAACTTGTGAAGAATTGGATTCTTGTTGGTACTGTGTTTCCCTATCAATGAATGTGGAACGTCTTTCGATTTATTTAGTTCTTATCTTTCATCATAGCTTGTAGTAATCTTATATAGATCTATTTATATTTTGCTAGGTTTATAAATTATTATCCCCCAATGAAACCATTAAGCAGTATTGTGTCTTTAATTTTAAATTCCAGTTTATTGCAGATATATAGTAAACTGAGTTATTATGTACATTAACCTTGTATACTGAAACTTTGCTATAATTGCTTATTAGTATCAGGAGCTTTTTGTTATTCTTTCACATTTTCAACATAGATGATCATGTCATGTGTGAATAAAGACAGTTTTAATTCTTCTTCCCATATTACATAGCTTTTCTTTCCTTTTCTTACTGTATTATTTAGGACTACCAGTACAATGTCGAAAGGCAGTGGTGAAAGAGGACATCCTTTCCTTATTCCTGATTTTCAATGGAAGTTTTTGAGTTTCTCACTATGATGTATGATATTAGATATAAGTTTTTCAGTTGTTCTTTATCAAATTTAAGAATTTCCCCTCTATTCCTAGTTTTCAGAGATTTTTTTTAACATGAATGGGTATTGGATTTTTATCAAAAGTTTTTTTCTGCATCTATCGATATGATCCTATGATTATATTTCTGCCTGTTGATGTGATTTAATTACTTTTCAAATGTTGAGCCAATCTTGCCCACTTGGTTGTTGTGTAAAATTCATTTTTGTGCATTATTGAATTCAATTTGCTAATACTTTGTTAAGAGATTTTGCACCTATAAGAAATACTGGTCTGTTTTATTTTCTTTCTTGTAATATTTTAGGTTTTGGTATTAAGGCAATGCTAGCTTCACAGAATAAACTAGAAAGTATTTTATCTGCTTTTGTCCTCTAGAGGAGATTATACAGAACTTGTGTAATGTCTTAAAATGCATACAGTGAATTCCTGTAGGACTAGTGTTTTCTATTCTGGCAGCATATTAATTATTTATTCAATCAGATATAGTCTGATTCACATTGCTATTTTCTTCTTTCAGTTTTGGCAAATTGTGTCTTTCCATTAACTTCATAGAGTTCATCATATTCCTTTAATCATCCTTTTGTTGTCTATAGGATCTGTAGTGATCCCCCTCTTTATGATATTGGCAATTTGTCTTTTTTTCTTAGCATGGCTAGAAATCTATAAGTTCTATTGAGCATTTATAAAAAACAGCTTTTGATTTTCTTGATATTCTCTATTGATTACTGCTTTCTATTTCATTTATATCTGGTCTAGTTTTTATTATTCCTACTGCTCTGCAACTTTGGACTTAACTTTCTCTTTATTTAGTTTCACAAATAAGAGCTTAGATAATTTTTTAACCTCCTACTTTTCAATTATGTGCTTCTGATGCCATGAATCTTCCTCTAAGCTCTGCTTTCACTACATCCCATAAATCTTGATAAGTTGTATTTTCATTTTTATTCAATTCAAAGTATTTGTCTTGAAATTATTTCTTTAACTTGCATTATTAAGAGGTGTGGTGTTTGGGGAGGTTGGGTGGCTCAGTTGGTTAAGAGTCTCTTGATTTTGGCTCAGGTAATGATCTCACAGTTTGTGGGTTAGAGTCCCACTGACAGTGTGGACCCTACTTAGGATTCTCTGTCTCTCCTCTCTGCCCCTCCCCTGCTCACTTGTGCTCTCACCTCCCCCCCACCCTACAGCAAAATAAATAAATAAATATTTTTAAAAAGCATGTTGGTTAATCTGCAAGTATTTTGAGGTTTTCTAGTTATCATTCTATTTTCTAGTTTGACTTCATTGTGGTCTGAGAACAGATATAATTTCTATTCTTTTAATTTAAAGGTGTTTTTATGGAATAGAATGTGTCTATGAACACATTCTATGAGAGTTGAACACATGAACATTCTATGAGAGTTGAGAAGAATATGTAATCGAATGTTGAATGAAGTAGTTTATAGATATCCATGATTTCCAGTTGATTGATGCTGTTGTATTTAATTATATCCTTACTGGTTTTGTGCCTGCTGGATATTTCCATTTCTGATGGAGAGGTAAGAGGTAATTAGTTTTCCAACCGTAATAGTGGATTCACTTATTTCTTTTTGAAGTTCTTCCAGTTTGTTTTCTGTATTTTGATGTTCTCTTATTAGGTATACCACATTAAGAATTGCCTTGTCTCTTGAAATATTGATCCCCTTTGTCATTATGTGATGCATCTTTTTATTCCTATTAACTTGCCTTCTTCTGAAGTCTGCTGTATCTGAAATTAACATAATTCTCCTTTCTATTGATTGTTAGCTTAGGAATTCTTTATCCATAATTTTGCTTTTTATTTAACTTTTATTTTTATTTTTAATTTTTAATATAATGTATTAACTGATGTATTTAGACCAGGGATGTTTAAGTTGATCATTGACAGATTTAGACCTATTGTATTTGTTATTGCTTTTGACTCATTGCCATTGTTTTTTGTTCATATTCTTTTTATGCCATTTGTGATTTTATCTGAGCATTTCATAGGATTCTGTTTTCTCTCATTTCTTACTCTATCATTATCCAGTTTTGAAAATCATTTAAAATTGTTGCTAGAGTTTGCAACACACATTTAAAACTAATCCAAATCCACAGCTTGCTACAAGTTCTGCAAGTAACTTATATTAAAAATAATCCTAATTTATCTCCTTCCTCATATTATGGCTGTCACTCATTTAATATATACATAAGCATAGATACATATGTATATTAAAACATAAGCAAATACATTGTTCTATTATTCTGAAAAAAAACTGTTAGATCAGTTAAGAATAAGAAATGTAAGTTTTTATTTTACTTTCACTTATTTCTTCTATAATACTCTTTCTTTCTTCATGGAGGTTTGAGCTTCTGACCATACATTTTTTCTCCTTTGAAAAAGTTTTTGTTTTTAAACTTTCTTACAAGAAATGCCTACTGACGACAAATTTCCTCAGTTTGTCTAAGAAAGTGTATTCCTTCAGTGTTGAAGGATAATCTTAGAGGGTATAGAATTCTAGAGTTATTATTTTTCTCTTTCTTAATATTTTAAGTACTTTATTATTTTATTTTTTACTATTTTATTTTTATTATTTCATTATTCTCTTGTTTGCATAATTTTAAGAAACAAGATATAATTTTTACCCATGCTTCTCTATCAATAGGGTAAATATTTATCTCTGGATTCTTTCTAAAAAATTTGTTTTCCTTTGTGAAGTCAAGTTTGAATACATATGCCTCGGTAGAGTGTTTTTGACAATTTATCTACATGGTGTTTGAGCTTCCTACATTTGTGGCTTCCTCCAACATCTAGATGGGGAAATCTCAGACACTATTGATTCAACTTTTCTTCTGTTCCTTTTTCCCTTTTTGCTCCTTCTAGTAATTTTATTATGTGTATGCTGTTCACCTTCTATAATTGTTCCACAATTCTTGGATATTGTTCCTTTTTTCACTTATTTTTCTCTTTTGTTTTCAGTTTTGGAAATTTCTTCTGAGATGTTATTAAGCTCAAATTTGTTCTTCAGTAGTGTCCAGTTTGTTAGTAACTCAATCAAAGGCATTGTTTTGATGGTTTTAATCTCTAATGTTTCTTTTTGATTATTTCTTAAAATTTATATCTTTTTTACATTAGCAGTCTGTTCTTGAATGTTGCCTAGTTTTTCTTTAAAGCCTTTAGTATATTAACTCTGTGTGTGTGTGTGTGTGTGTGCGTGTGTGCGCACATGCACGCACGTGCATGCCAACTCATGCACGCTTTTGTGTGTGTGTGTAATTCCTGGGATGTTGATGCCAATATCCGGTCATATCTGACACTGTGATCCTGATGCCGATTCAGGATCTTCCAATAATTTTCCCCCTTACCTTTTGGTATGCCTTGTAATTTTTTTTTATTGATAATCAGACATGATATATTAGGTAAAAAAAAAAAAACTGCTATAAGTAGGCCTCTAGTAATGTAATAGTGGTATGTGGGAAGAGGGGAAGAACTCTATAAGTTTTCAGTCTTGTAGCAAACCTCTGCTTCCCCATTGAGAACTTTGTAAATGTTTCTCAGTCTTTTTTTCCTCCCCCTTTGTGGAAGGGGATGACTAGAGTGCAGTAGAGTTAGGGATTTCCCTTCCTCCGAGTCAGTTAAGCTCTGATAATAAATATCTCAGCAGATGACTAATTTTTCCTGAGAGCAGGCCTTATTAAGAAGATAAAATTATTCGGGTCTATTTCACTGTGTTTCCTTTTCTCCTCACAATGCTGAAGGGATGATGAGTTAGTTCTCTTTAATATTTACTGTGAGAATCTGCTCCTACCTGAAGGTAAATCTCATAATATTGTGGGAGTCTCTTTGATGGTGTACCCATGGAGATTTAATTCTGAATTTTCTATTATTTGCCTCTAGGCATTTGTCAACTACAGTTTATGTTTCCTTGTACTGTTACTAGTTCCTAGGGTGGTTTTCACTCATGAGTCTGCTCCAGTAAGCCACCATTCTTTTTCTCCAAAGCTATGATTCCCTGTCTCCAAATCTCAGGGATAGTGCTTTCATCTTTCTGACAGAACCTAGAAGAATTATTTTTTCACTCTGTTCAGGTTTTTACTTCTTGTGGGGACAGAGTGATGAAGTCTGGCTTTTCCTTTTCCTTTTTAAAACTTTCAGACTGTCCGCCTTGAGCCTAAACAATTTTTCAGTTATAGGTCAGGTTCACAGTGATGGTTCACATAAAGACACCTGCTAGCAAGTCTCTGCTGTGCTAAGTTGTGAGTCTCTGAATCTACCAGTCTATTTCCAATCTGGGGGTAAGCAGTTTGCCCTTTGGCATAACTTTTCTGCGAAACCTAGGAAACGTGTTTTGGGTTGTTTTTTCCCTTCAGTTTGTTAAAGGTTTATGTTTGTTGTTTGACTGTAGTAATGACTTTAAACTCCTTGCATGCTGAAACAAAACTAGAAATCTAACTCTCTAAAATTAAATTTTATTATGTTTACCTCCTCTATAATCTTTAAGGGCGGATATGCTGATCCCTTAGTTTTTATTTGTCTGAGAATGGTGTATTCCTTCGTATTCCTTAGTGATAGTTCTGCTTGTTATAGAATTCTGCGTTGAGAGGTGATTTGTTGTTTTGCTTTCTAGAACTTGAAAATTATTGAAACTTATTCTGGCTTCCATGGTTTCAGGTAGAAAGACTTCTGCCATTCAATTTGAGGTTACAACATATTGTCCTTACTTTTTGGAAGCATTCAAGACTTTTTTCTTTGTTTCAGGGGTTTAATTTTGATATATCTTGGCATAGATATTTTGTTGGGGGTGAGGGGACTTGATCAACTTTTTGACTCTCTGGGTATGTGCCTTCTGCCAAATTTGAAAATTCTGGGGCTGCTAATTTTTGGCTACTCTTTTTGACCCATTATCTCCTCTCTTTCTTGGATTTTGAGGGTATAAATGATAATTCCACAAGTTCCCAAACTTCAGTTTATTTGTTTTAACTATCTTTTCCTCTGTCATTCAGATTTAAATTTTTTTTGACATATCCTCAAATAAATCATTCTACCTGCTCTTATTGCCACTCTAATATTGAACTCCTTCAACACATTTTAAAATATACAACACTATATTTTTTATATATTTTTGGTTCTTTTTAATAACTTCTGTTTCTTTGAAACTTGGAGGGAGATAATATTAATTGAAATATTTATAATGACTATCTTAGAATGTTTTTTAGATAAAACATTGGGTTATTTTAGTGTTGGTCAGTTGATTCTCTTTTTCAAGTTGTAATTGCTGGCTTTTGCTGATAGTTTTTTAAAATTGTATTATACATATTTTGTCCACAATATTAGAGGACACTGTGCCCTGTTATTTAATAGCCAATCACTCTATTTGATGTAGTATGCCAATTCTGGCCTAGTATTATTGCAAGATAGTTCTGTATTCAATCTGGGCAAGAATGATGGTACCTGACCTGACTTCTGTTGCTTGTTTGGAAGTCAGGAAACACTAGGCCTCAATACCTTCTTCCGTTGACTGAGAGGGACACAGATGTGCTGTTGCTGTGTTGTTTTTCTGAAGAATTTCACCTTCTTCTTACCATCTTTCAGAGGTTTTCTCTTTGTTTGTTTTGCCTCTTATATTATTGGTAATTTTTATGATTGTACTTAAGATAAGCAAAGTAAAATAATCTATAGGATCTTGTCTAGATGAGAAATACTTTTGGCTTCTAATATACAAAAGATATTCAGTTTATGAATTTAACCTGGTTAGGAAGGATGTCCTTTATGCTTGCAACAAGTAAGTCATTTTTTGTGGCTTTTATATGCCAGATATTGGTCAGACAATTCCTTTCATACCAGCCCAAATAAGGAAATAATGAATGGATTACATTTTTTTTATGTAAGAGAAAATGTACACCTGATCTTTGCCAAAAGGCTGAGAAGCAATGTAAGAGAAAATGTAAAGAGTTTTAGAGAAACTAAACCATTTTTTCAAGGGCATATATCTGCTATATAGTAGAGACATTGCTTAAATAAAAATAATAAACTTTGAAGAATTCCAGTACATGTCTACTATTGTAAAAAAAAAAAAAGAAAAAATGTCAGTGATAATTCAATTGCTTAGTTAAAGTTTAAAGATATTTATTCTTAGGAGGGACAGCTAATGTTGGGAATTATCTATTAATGGTTTACATAATTATTTAGAGAACTAAGAACACAAAAACTAGATTGAGATCTGAGGAATAACTCTCAAAAAGCAAAACACTTGTGGGGAGAAGCACTGGGTGTTATATGGAAACCAACTGGACAATAAACTATTTAAGAAAAAAAGGCAAAACAAATAAATCCTCCGAGGGAACCATTGTATTTTTGTCATTCAAAGGATAGATAAGAATAATGTTAAAATTGAAAATCACCAGGTCTTTCCCCATCTAAGAATCACAACATCAATCACACCAATATAATGGATTCTTCATTATATTCATCCATCCAAAGCAACTCAATTTTGAAATTAAGAGCATCTCATTAGACAGAATGGTAGCTTTAGTGGAAGCCTAGTAAATATGATTTCAACTTTCTAGGTTCTGTTATACAATACACACTAAAAAAAGTTTACATATATGAAGAAATATACTTACATAAAATTAATATTTTTGTTTATATGAGGAAAATACCTTTGTTTACCTATCTCTAATTAATTAGAACTACCAGAATTCAGAAAATAGAAAATATAGATTGCAGTAAAATGGAGGTAATTAAGTGAGACTTTATTAGATGTTTCCTTTCCTTTTCTTTTTGTTTTCTTTTTCCTCTCCTCTCCAGAGAACACAAGTACACAAGTGAGGGACAGGGACAAAGTGAGAGGATCTCAAGCAGGCTGCACACTCAGCATGAGCCTGATGTGAGCTTGATACCACAATTCTGGGATCAGGACCTGAGCCAAAATCGGAAGGTAGATTGTCAACTGACTGAGCCACCCAGATGCCCCTGGATTTTTATTATATTAAAAATTCTTTTAGTGTTTATTTTTGGCAGAGGAGGCAGAGTGTGAACAGGTGAGGGACAGAGGTAGAGAGGAAGATATAGAATCCAAAGCAGTTTCCAGGCTCTGAGCCGTCAGCACAGAGCCTGTTGCAGGGCTCAACACATGAACCATAAGATCTTGACCTGATCAGAAATTGGAGCTTAACCAAGTGAGCCAATCTAAGGTGCCCTTAGATTTTTATTTTAAAATGTGGATATCATTTGAGTGTCAGAGGATATACTCTATTCATATACATATTCTCATTCTATTCACAGAAAGAACAATAATCAATATATGTTTAATTGACTTTATTATCTAATTTTACCAAATTAAAGTTTACAAATCTAGACATTACAATAGCCTGTTGTAATATGTGATAAAGGAAACTGAGCAGGGGGAGAGGTGTGTGGGTTAAGCAAATTTATAGGTTTATAAAGCAGAGTACCAGACAAAAAAAGAGCTCTCCAGAGAGGGAGCTCTAAAGATCCAAAAAAGATTACTTTGAGTTTTTAGATAAGTAATAATCTGTGCAAGTAACTAATAAAGTTATACAACATGGGAGAAAAATTGCCAAAAGAATTAGAGGTAACAATCTCTTAGGTAATTCATGTCTAGGAATAGGTTCTTTTCTTACCAGATACAACCAAAACTTCTCTTATATCACAAGATATTAAAGTATTGAAGAGAAATTTGCCAGTAATGATGCAGTATTACCCTTAAGTAAAATACTTCTTTAGTCCTACTAAATAATGCTTAAAATAATTACTAGAGAGAATGAAACTGTTCCCATGTAAATTAAGTATGCATCAGAATTTAACACAAAAATATAATCAGGGTTGCAAAAATATTTAAAAATAAAATGGTGCCCTAAATAAAATAGAGAAATTGATCAACTCAGATATTACACAGATAACAGTTTTACCTTTTCTGTTGATTAATTCTATTATTACTTGTAGTTTTCCAAGATGCTATAGGAAAGGCTGAAAATATTAAGTAGAAATTTGAAAAAATATGTCAACAGAAGAGACCCAAAACAGTTTTAAAGATGGATACTACAGGGCTAAGGTGAGAAATACATTATATGGAATTAACAGCACATCAAAAATTGCAGAAAAGCAATACCAACTACTAATGCTAAACTTCAAAGCATTGCACTAGAATCTATTCAAAATTAAGCATAATAAGAAAAAAAGTTTAATAGGATATTCATGATCTGTAGAAAACATCATATGGCCTTGTAAACATATAAAATTGGAATCTTCAATCAGAGTGGAAGTTGGAGAGCAAAACTATATGAAGAAATAATGATGAAAACATTTTCAAATTTATTTAACAATATAAACTTACATATCACAAAACTATGAAACACAGCAGCATAAATATGAAGAAAATTACACCCCATCATATCATGATCAAATTTCTGAAAAACAATGAGGAAGAAAAATTTTTAGATCAACCAAAGAAGGAAAGCACATTAAGTACAAATAAACAAAGGTCAGAACTAGAGCTGATGTCTCTTCATTTAATAATGCAGGAGAGCTTTAAAAACTGCTTTGAAATGTTGTAAAGCTGTCAAACTAGAAATCCATACTTCATGAAAATATTTTCCAAAAATTAAAGAAATTAAAATGTTTTCAAAAAGTGGCTGATTCATTAGAATCTGTTCTGTTAATATAAATTTAGAACTAATTCTTTGAGGCAGAAAACAAAAGTTATATCAGAAATTTAAATTAAAAAAGAAATAGAGAACACTCAAAAATAACTATTATTTTCTTATTTAAAACAATAATTGATTAGAGGAAAATTTAAAGTGTTTTGTGAAATTTTGGAAATAAACACTCCAAGAAGAAACCACTAAGATGATATTACAGGGGTTATAGATAATAACAGTAAATAAATTATATGGAGTTACAAAAATATTCAATTAATCTAAAAGTAGACAGCAAAACAATTGAACAAGACCTAGTACAAGTAGAAAATGGAAAAATGATGGATGTAAACTTAAACACATTAACAATTACATTAAATGTAAGTGGGCTAAAGGCCTTCATTATAATGGAGAAGCTTATACAGTATATTTTTAAAAAGCAAGATTCACCTATAGGGTGCTTACAAAATCCATCTTAAGTTTAAGGCACCATTAGATTAAGAGCAAAATAAAGGGCAATAATAATTCCCACAACACTAATCAGAAAAAAGTAAAAGTGGCAGTATTATCAGATAAGACATTCCAGAAAAAAGAATGTTACTGATGATAAAAAATTTAATTTAATAATAGTAAAGGGGTAAATTCATCAACAGGAACTATATTTCTAATAAGTTTTAGAATACATGACCAAAGATAAATAGAATTGCAAGAAGATATAGACCATTCCACAGTGAAAGCCATAGATTTCAGACCTTCTCTAAATATTTATAGAAAAAGTCAATAGAAAGATAGTAAGGATACAGATAATCTGGCTGTAAATTACATAAGGGTAATATTGGGCACTTCAAGTACATCTGTGTGGTTGAGACAGAGATAAACATTATGTATGCATTTTTACTAAAAAGATGTGTCTCTGGAACAGATCTTACCTGTCATCAGTATCAACATGGTAAAATTAAAAACTAAATATCAGCAATATTCCAAACTTCAGTCTCTTAAGAAGCTACAAATGGAATTTGAGTTTTTCTTTGTCATTGTGTTTATCTCCAGGATAACCTAAATCTCAAAAAAAAATATGGCTCTGGTGGTTAGGATACAATTGTTTGTTAATTTTTATATTCTCAACCTAGGGTTTTCAACCTAGGCACCCATTTTTAGTAGTACTGCCATTAAGGAACTTTTTTATTACTTCAAAACTACATTCTTGCTATTAGCCTCAATCAGCAGGAAAAACAAACAATGGCATTTATAAAAAATAAAATTGGCCAAAATATCTAATGCTTCTGGACTTCTTTGCTTTAAATACATTACCTCTGATTCTCAGAGCCATGGGATTCACTCTTTCAGGTTCCTCCAATTTTAACATATGAAGTTTCAATATGTCTTCTTATGAATTTGTGTATTTTACCCAGATTTCTGCTCCTGGTAGACATGGAAAGTATCAGCAAGGATTCACGTAATATACTTATTGCAAACTATAAACTGCCATTTTCCCCTAGGCTCTGAAGTAGACTATTCATGATATAAAACTCAGACACTTTGTCTTTTAGAATAGATATTGAAAGGAGTCATCTTGGTCAGCCAAAAGTAATGGTAGTAGCCATGATTGTTCTTCTTAAACTTTCTTACAAATAATAGAAACAACAACAACAAAAAGGGGAAATCTACACAGAAAACCATGCTGTTAGTGTAACAAGAAAGCTGAGAACGCCTAGAATTAAGTGACTATGAGTAAGAGAAAAATCACAAAGTCCTACTGCACGAACACTAGCACATCTATCCGCACCGGCCTCACTGTATGACTTGTGTAAGCGAAAGCAAACAAAACAGTTAACTGTAGGCAAGAGACAAAGGATAACTGTAAGGGACCAATCCTAATATTTAAAATGAGGGAGAAAGATGACAGTCACACTAAATTTGAAAATTCTAAAATATACATGGATAAAAAATCGAGACTGCAATAAACTTTAAGATAGGTGTCATTTAAAAGAACAGGCATTGGAGCACCTGGGTGGGTGGCTCAGTCAGTTAAGTGTCCAACCTCAGCTTAGGTCATGATTTCATGGTTCACAAGTTCGAACCCACATGGGGCTCTGTGCTGACAGCTCAAAACCTGGAATCTGATTCAGATCTGTGTCTTCCTCTCTCTGCCCTTCCCTCAGCGTACGCGCTCGCTCTCGCTCTCTCTCTCTCTCTCTCTCTCTCTCTCAAAAATAAATAAACTTAAAAAAATAAATGAAAGAACAGGCAAGATTTAAGGGCAGTAATAACTTAAATTGCAGGAGTACAAAAAAGGGAAGTCTTAGAAAGATAGGTGAAAAGGAAAGAAGAAAAACACCTTTTGAAAATTCTGTTGTAAAGAAGAAAAAAAATAGGAAAACTATAGTTCTGTAAGACCATAGAAAACCATGTAATTGCAACACTCACAATTCCTACTCCTCCCTGACAAATAATAGCCTGATGAATAACTTGGACTTTAATATACTGAAAGCAGTGTGTGCCACTAAACTAGAAATATTATAACTCCCAAACCAAAAACTGAACAAGAAGAAAATTCCATACATATCAGTTGAGAAAATGTTCCTTTTTTGAAAAAAATAATAGTTTTTTTTCCCCCTGGTCCCTGGTTTTGTTTTAACACTCAAAAGAGAATTAAATATATTCAAACACGTATGTGAAGATATTAAAGGCAACTAGAAATTAGAAATCTAAAAACAACAGAAATGTACAAAACAAAGGAAGAGGGGTGCCTGGGTGGCTCAGTCAGCTAAGCCTCCGACTTCAGCTCAGGTCAGATCTCTCGTTCATGGGTTCAAGCCCCACGTCAGGCTCTGTGCTGACAGCTAGCTCAGAGCCTGCAGCCTGCTTCTGGTTCTGTGTCTCCTTCTCTCTCTGCCCCTCCCCCTCTCATGCTCTGTCTCTCTCTGTATCAAAAATAAATAAAAACATTAAAAAAAGATAAAAAATAAAACAAAGGAAGAAAAATGGGGAGACTTAATTGAACTCTAGAAGAAGACACAATTATCACAGAAGTGGAAAACTCCATGATGTACAATAAAGAAGTGACTCAAGTAAGGGACATAATGAAAGGCAGGAAAGCAATCACAGAGAAAAAATATGAATTAAACAAAAAGGTCAAAGGAAAGTAGTAGAAATGGAAAACCAATAAATATTTATAATCAGAATCTTAAAAAACCTAACATATGAAACTGTACGAAACATTTTCAGAACAAGTCTGCAAGTTAAAAGGGTTCAGTGAGTATCTGGAGGTGAGGGGGAGGGAGGAGAATGATCCACTTGGAGAAGTGTCCTTGAAAACTGACCTCTGTGTTTCTAAACCAAAATACAACTCAACGAAGGAGCTTGGGATGAAGAGGAGCAATTGCTTTATTGCTTTTCTGCAGAGGAGGCTGCAGCAGGCTATGGCCTTCAAAAACTGCCTGTCCAGAGGCAGGGAGGAAGGGATGGGAGGCTTTATAGGGAAATACAGGATCTAGCTGGTTTTGACAGGAATTATGTACATGGGACCAGTCTTCTTTGTCACATCTGTAGGGTCCTACAGGGTTCCTGAAACAAAAGGCTAAGAAGGAAGAAAGGGAGGTTTGCAGAAGAGAAGAAATTGGTTATTTTAAAATCAAGCCTCACTGAAGCATTAGTACAGCCTTTTTTAAAAGTTTTGTTCAAAATCAAAAGACTATAGATGCTGGCGAGGGTGTGGAGAGACGGGCACCCTCCTACACTGTTGGTGGCAATGTAAACTGGTGCAGCCGCTCTGGAAAACAGTGTGGAGGTTCCTCAAAAAACTATCCATAGAACTCCCCTATGACCCAGCAATAGCACTGCTAGGGATTTACCCAAGGGATAAAGAAGTGCTGAGGAAT